>JAQBSW010008315.1:0-35014 GCA_029291075.1 Eudiplozoon nipponicum | reverse complement strand
CCAGCCTGAATGTCAATAATGTCAAGTTCACTTAGGTTTTTCTTGACTACGCAGAATTATGCTATAAAGGAGAGTAATTCTTTCTGGTGTTTTGACAAGATCACTTTTGAATAATTGTGAATAAAAGCGTCTGGTTTCATAGGAAATTGTGATTGCGTAGGAAATTTGTCCAGGTCTCTCGTGAAGTCCTTGGTTTCTTTTTCCGCTGTTATTTTCATCAGTGTTTCTATCTTCTTTGTGAAAGCGGTGTATCCGCCGTCGTTCAGTCTGGCCATTTGACAACCCAGTGATTGAATGATGCTCTCAGCATCTTGCAGTTTTGATTGGTTGTCCTCGATACCATTGAGCAATAAGCACAACATCTGATTCTAAACACGATTTAAAGAACTTAATTCTTTCTAGAAGTTTGGCACACCTACAGTTGGCTGCAATATAAGTGTTTAGTTCCTTACGGTTAAAAGGCTGATCCCGCTCTTTGATAATCTTTATAATGGCCATGCCTTTTTAATTTAACACAGTATGTTTATAATTAGGAAAACAGAACACATAAATAATAAAGTGGATAAAGGCCATTTATTTCGTGAATACTAATCATCTCTTATACAATCATACATATTTATACATTTTGGGTTTTCAATTGATTATGCTAGTGGTAACAAATATGACTCGTTTTTACTGCTGTTTCTTGTTTTGACTAGTTGGTGAGTGTGTATGCGTTTGTATTTGTGCTTATGCGTGTTTGCATGTAAAGGTCATTCTCGCAGTATTGCGAAGTGATGTCTGAGATCTTGTCATTATTTTTTTGATAGCTTGAGAATTAACCATTTGTGCGCATTGTTCACTGTTACATATACAAGTGCTACTTTTCCGAGTATAGTTTATCGTTTCACCTCGTTGCGCACAGTTTTCACGTGGTAACAACGCCAGTGTTGATTGTAGTTTTAAACGCTCACATTGCAGCCAACTGTGCTTGTGTCAAACTTCTAGAAAGAATTAAGTTCTTTAAATCGTGTTTAGAATAAGATGTTGTGATAAAAAGACTCCTCAAGCAGTGCAGAAGAAAAAATCAAAAACCGACGAATAAACTTATAAGTCGCTTATTGCTCAATGGTATCGAGGACAACCAATCAAAACTGCAAGATGCTGAGAGCATCATTCAATCACTGGGTTGTCAAATTGCAAGACTGAACGACGGCGAATACACCGCTTTCACAAAGAAGATAGAAACACTGATGAAAATAACAGTGGACAAAGAAACCAAGGACCTCACGAGAGACCTGGACAAATTTCCTACGCAATCAAAATTTCCTACGAACCCAGACGCTTTTATTCACAATTATTCAAAAGTGATCTTGTCAAAACACCAGAAAGAATTACTCTCCTTAGGAGCAAAATTCTGCGTAGTCAAGAAAAACCTAAGTGAACGTGACATTATTGACATTCAGGCTGGAACGGAAAATTTCTACAATGACTTAACGAAAGACACCGCCCCACATGCATTCAATGGACAAGGACTCAAAGCTGAGATAGTAAGCGCACTAGAACAATACAAGAAGGAATTCAAAGGCAGCCAAATCGTCACAAAACAGCACATAGACGAATCCATACGACTTGCCACACCCGAAAAAGGATAAGGAATTGTTATACTTGAAGCCGACACTTACAGGAAGGCCATGAACGATATAATAAATGATAAATCTAAATTTAAGCATGACATCAAACAGAAAGATGATTCAACGACATACGGCAAACAAAAAACTCATAAAGCTGTGACAGTTTCAGGAGCTCCTTCGATGCGGCCCATTATGTCAATGATCAACACTCCACAACATAAACCAACCAATGACATCAAAAACATCATATTAGCATGTACTAAAAACGTGCAATTTACAATGGAAGGGATATACTAGCGTCAGATCAATGGTGTAGCTATGGGAAGTTGCATCGCACCCCTCCTGGCATATGTATACATGTATCACCTGGAAAAAACGAGCCTAAAAGGTATAATTGACCAGTGCGCACTCTACAAATGGTATGTAGATGATATCTTGTTGTTCATCTCAGAAGCAGCAGACCCTTCCGAAATCCTCAAACAAGCAAATGGAGTCGATCCAGACATCAAATTCACTCTCGAGGTAGAGAAAGACAACAGTTTTCTTTTCCTTGACATCAAACTCACTCGAGAAGCAAACGGAGATTTGACACTGGCCATACATAGAAAATCCACTTTCACCGGACAATACATTCACTACAACAGCAGTGTGCCAAAATCCCACAAAAGAAACTTAGTAAACAACCTAGCAAACAGAATCAGGAAGATCTGCTCTGAACACAAGATTGAGGAAGAACTGGGCTACCTCAGGAAAATTTTGCTAATGAACAACTACCCAGAGCGTTTCATTGATGTCAACATCAGACCACGGCAGATTCGTACTAGAGAGGATACCGGCAAGCAGGTTCCCCTAAACTTACCATTTAGAGGCGACGTACCAGCCTCAATAATTGCACGTCGGCTGAATAGAATAACTAAGGACAACTTTCCCAGTGTTAAAGTTAATATGGCATTTAGTACACAGAGAATCATGAGGTTGGATGCCAATGATCAATTGCCAATTCACTCCAAATCATTCATAGTCTACAAATTCTCATGTATGTGCGGTAGCACATATATCGGACATACGGAGAATCAATTGATAAGCAGAATCCAGCAACATTTGCCACATAAATTGATTAACAAAGGCTTGGACAGTCAGGAAAATCAGCTATTTCCGATCATATATTGGCAACGGGACACCCTGTCAATTCATTAATCTACTAGTATCCAGCCAAGAACAAAACGGGCCACCGACTAGAATCAACAAACGTACAATCGGATTGGCAACAAACTGAAGTGGAAATAACAGAGGCACATACGATGACAGAAGTCTCCAAACAATGTGAGCGTTTAACACTGCAATCAACACTGGCGTTGTTACCACGTGAAAACTTTGCGCAACGAGGTGAAACGATCAGGTATACTGGGAAAAATAGCACTTGTATATGTAACAGTGAACAATGCGCACAAATGGTTAATTCTCAAGCTATCAAAACAATAATGACAAGATCTCAGACATCACTTCGCAATACTGCGAAAATGACCTTTACATGCAAACACGCATACACACAAACACAAACGCATACACACTTACCAACTAGTCAAAACTAGAAACTGCAGTAAAAACGAGTGAGATTTGTTACCACTAGCATAATCAATTGAAAACCCAAAATGTATAAATATGTATGATTGTATAAGAGATGATTAGTATTCACGAAATAAATGGCCTTTATCCACTTTGTTATTTGTGTTTTCCTAATTATATATATATATATATATATATATATATATATATATATATATCCGCAGCCAGCCAATAAAAAGCCAAAATCGACGCCAGCTTGGAAATGTGGATCAATCCGATCTTTGCGAAAGTGATAGTGCAGAGCGACAATCCGCGAACGCAAATCGCGCACTGCGCAACCATTCAAGAAATATGTGTTTCAAGACATTCACGAACATCTGAGGATCAAACCGCAATTTAAATGCATGGAAGGCAATCTGCAAATGAATTTGGAGACCGAATTTGACCAAGGGTTGGATTATTAACCATTCTGAATATCTGCTTTTCAAACAAGGCCGTATGTTGGAGCTTTGTTCAATAACGGTTGCCTCGTTTTTGTGATAGTCGAGACGGCAAAATTAAATATATATCTAATATATTATTTAAACTAAACATGTTGCGCGAAAAGTAATAGATGAGTTACCTGGATTTTCTTGTGCGAAAGAAAAGTGTACTCGGGAAGTTTAGGCTTCTTGTTTCTTAAGCTTCATTCAACGGAAAACTTATTTCACGAACAATTTGACATTTATGAGGCCAAGTGGTAAATTTAGTTTAATTTGTTTCAATTACACTTATTGGTAGGTCTCTTAAACGTAACAGTCTTTTCGCTCCATAAGTGTGAGTCATGCAAGTATGTATGTACGACTATTTTGCATATGGACAATCATCGAAGTGAAACTACAGTGATCTTATGACACGTCTTGACGATTAACGATGAGCGTACAATACGTCAGTGTGTGTGAGGGCGTTTGTTTAGGGCTAAAATGTAATAGGTAAAATATAATTAACTCCACGTGTATCACTAATCTAAATGAAGTTTAAGTGGTAAATGTTTATTCCTCTTTGTACACATCACACCTATTTTCTACACATTCTTAAATGAAGTATTTAAGAGTGGCATCGCGGAAAACGTGAAGGCATGGTACTGTGAAAACACAGAGTGCGAATGTTTTACGATAAATGATTAAAAATTAGCAAAAATATTAAAAAAATCAATAAGATAATATGTTGAAATCAAAGGCAGGTCATATAATAAGTTCGAAGAAAAACACTTGTATTTGTAACAGTGAACAATGCGCACAAATGGTAAATTCTCAAGCTATCGAAACAATAATGACAAGATCTCAGACATCACTTCGCAATACTGCGAACACGCATACACACAAACACAAACGCATACACACTCACCAACTAGCTAAAACAAGAAACAGCAGTAAAAACGAGTCAGATTTGTTACCACTAGCATAATCGAGTAATTATAAACGTAAATTGGAGAAAAGAAACAAAGGCAGCATGCTTAGGAAAGTCAGGCCAGTCACGTACAAATAACCAAAACTGAAATTATACACAATTCGAAGCATATTTACGGTCACGTATGTGAGACCAAACTGATAACAACAACAAACAGTATTTAAACTGATAACTGTCAGGTAAATAAATGCAATCAGGTAAATAATCTATTCCCTGTCGTGCAACATGTTTCTTTTAAACTGACGATGTTCATGGAAGTTCGAGAGGCGCAGTGCGTGCGACTAGCGGTAGTTTAGCTATGTTGTTCGATGATTGGTTGAATAAAATGAGATTGGTTCTTACTTCAAGCTCGCAATCTTGATTTAAATAACTATTTTATATATCGTTGTCATTGTTAGCTATTTGGAATATTATTTATGCATTAAACCTGTCTGTTTAATAAAATAACAAGTAATTGCTCATATTCCGCAATTCGAGTCACTTTATCCATCAATTTAACTTTCATCAAGCGCATATTGCATTCAGCTAAAATTAAATTTCTCTTAATATTTTCTGTTTAATAATTACTACCTTTGCACGAATATCAAAATAAAATAATTAAAATACCCGTGAAACTTACCAATAATTCCACTGTTTATCACCAAATGATCTGGAACACGTATCGAAGTTGATACTAATAAAATTGAAGGATTTCGTCTCAGAAACGTCAGAACCGAAGCATTATATTTGCCATTACTAAGCCTCAGTTTGGTAAGATCGAAAGCTGGTAGGGGAAACGTAGAAACCAAGGATTTAAGAAAATTACTCGAAGTAAATTATCAATCAATTTCTCATTTTTATTGCAAAAATAAGTGACACTTAAAACATAGTTATTCATTCGTTTTCAAACAAAAGCTAACATATACCGTTACATGGAATTTCATATACTCATGATGTGTCTAATTGTTCTATTTTCACCTTTTGGTTGGGCGGTTTAATACCTAGGGTAACGGTCTGTTTTAAAATAGTACGTATATTGTATTTGGATGCTATCATTTTGATTTTCATACTTAGTTTAGAATCAGGTATTACCATTACCCTCCGATCATTTTTTTTAATTTGATTTCACGGACTTCCAGTCATGATTAAATTTACTTATAACGCTCATTATAGTGGCTTCAATTAACTTTAGAGGATACCCATTAGCACTGAATATTTCTCGCAGTCTACCTAATTCAATCTCCCTATGCTTTTTATCTGTTAATCTTAAGCTTCTTATTATCATCGATTTTAAGATACCGATTTTCATTCTATATGGGTGATTTGAATTGAAATTAAGAAGGATACCTGAGTAATTCATTTGGAAAAGTACGTGTAAAATAAGTCTGACGTGTGCATTTAGGAAGTGACAGTTATCATTTTAGTTTCACTTGAATGACTGTTACACGTGCCTGTAATTACATGTAACAGATGAGTGTACAAGTTCAGTAACTGATTACTTCTCTATCCAAAACAAACGAGAACACACACATAGTGAGCGGTCAGTAATTGTCATTAAATCACTGTAATCTCATTGCGAAGAGTGTATACATGCAGACATATACACAAGCCAATTTAACATACACTTTCCTAGCATTTTTTAAATAAACGTTATGTTTAAGATATCTAACAACAAGTATAAATGAGGCAGTTTAAACTAATATTTCCACTTGACATACTGATTGTCAACTTAGTGGGTGATGTGTTTGCCATTGAAAAAGACTTCCGTACCCGGAAGTCGAAATATCTGGAAAAATCATGATGACAGTGGATTCAAACATTTCGGTACGCAATCCGAAAATCAGGTAAAGTTGCAATGTTCTCTCATTCGAGTAATTAACCGTCTGGTCGATCGGCCTACGTAAGTTGATCGACAACTTGCGCATTTATATTGGTAAATAATATTTAATATCGACATTAACGGCAGTTTCTCTTTGATTGCTGGTAAAGGCAAGCCTGTTACCCTAAATAACACTCGTAGTTTGGCTGCATTAAATGTGCGTGTTAATGCTGCTTCCACTTTCTTTTGTGCCATTCGGGAAACTGCATCCCCCTTAAATTGGATGTATAGATAGACGGTTTTATTTTCTGGCCCATAATACGTCTGTTTCTGGTTAACTCCCTTTTTAATAATTGATTCAATTAATTGTCTTGGATAGCCATTAGACATTAAATCGTTAATTGCTTTATTATATTCATTTTCTCTAGAATCTTGACTAACCAACCTGTCAATTCTTGAAAAGCAACCACGAACTGTTGATAATTTATATTGAAATGGCACAAAACTGCTGTAATGCAAATACTGTGCAGACCATGTTGATTTATGGTAAATTGTTCTGTTTAATTTGCCATTAGTTTCTTTCTTTAATTGTACATCTAAGAAAGGCAGACAATCATCTTTCTCGTGCTCTGACTTGAAGCCGATATTCCTTATGTGCTTTGTTGAAACTTTGAAGCAAATGTTCGTGATTGCGGTTCGTTCTGGCAAGGCGAAAAAAAAAAAAAAAAAAAAAAAAAAAAAAAAAAAAAAAAAAAAAAAAAAAAAAAAAAAAAAAAAAAAAAAAAAAAAAAAAAAAAAAAAAAAAAAAAAAAAAAAAAAAAAAAAAAAAAAAACAACCCAGTGATTGAATGATGCTCTCAGCATCTTGCAGTTTTGATTGGTTGTCCTCGATACCATTGAGCAATAAGCGACTTATAAGTTTATTCGTCGGTTTTTGGTTATTTCTTCTGCACTGCTTGAGGAATCGTTTTGGCACAACATCTGATTCTAAACACGATTTAAAGAACTTAATTCTTTCCAGAAGTTTGCAAGATGCTGAGAGCATCATTCAATCACTGGGTTGTCAAATTGCAAGACTGAACGACGGCGAATACACCGCTTTCACAAAGAAGATAGAAACACTGATGAAAATAACAGCGGACAAAGAAACCAAGGACCTCACGAGAGACCTGGACAAATTTCCTACGCAATCAAAATTTCCTGAGAACCCAGACGCTTTTATTCACAATTATTCAAAAGTGATCTTGTCAAAACACCAGAAAGAATTACTCTCTTTAATAGCAAAATTCTGCGTACTCAAGAAAAACCTAAGTGAACGTGACATTATTGACATTCAGGCTGGAATGGAAAATTTCTACAATAACTTAACTAAAGACACCGCCCTACATGAATTCAATGGACAAGGACTCAAAGCTGAGATAGTAAGCGCACTAGAACAATACAAGAAGGAATTCAAAGGCAGTCAAATCATCACAAAACAGCACATAGACGAACTCAGAAAACTCCAATCAGACAAATCCATACGACTTGCCACACCCGAAAAAGGATCAGGAATTGTTATACTTGAAGCCGACACTTACAGGAAGGCCATGAACGATATAATAAATGATCAATCTAAATTTAAGCATGACATCAAACAGAAAGATGATTCAACGACAAACAGCAATCCAAAAACTCATAAAGCCGTGAGAGTTTCAGGAGCTCCTTCGATGCGGCCCATTATGTCAATGATCAACACTTCACAACATAAACCAGCCAGGTTTCTCTTCAAACTACTTGAACCAATACGGAGCATCATAAACGCTAACACTATCAAGTACTCCTTCGAACTACCAAATGAATTGAAGGGGAAGAACATCCTACAGAATAAAATGGTCTCGCTTGACGTCTCATCCTTATTTACAAACATACCACTGGATAAGACAACGGAGATCTTGTGTGACCTCATCAAAAATGAGTTTTTTGACTTCCCTATAGACACCAATGATATCAAAAACATCATATTAGTATGTACTAAAAACGTGCAATTTACATTCGAAGGGATATACTACCGTCAGATCAATGGTGTAGCTATGGGAAGTTGCATCGCACCCCTCCTGGCAGATGTATACATGTATCACCTGGAAAAAACGAGCCTAAAAGGTATAATTGACCAGTGCGCACTCTACAAATGGTATGTAGATGATATCTTGTTGTTCATCTCAGAAGCAGCAGACCTTTCCGAAATCCTCAAACAAGCAAATGGAGTCGATCCAGACATCAAATTCACTCTCGAGGTAGAGAAAGACGACAGTTTTCCCTTCTGACATCAAACTCACTCGAGAAGCAAACGGAGATTTGACACTGGCATACATAGAAAATCCACTTTCACCGGACAATACATTCACTACAACAGCAGTGTGCCAAAATCCCACAAAAGAAACTTAGTAAACAACCTAGCAAACAGAATCAGGAAGATCTGCTCTGAACACAAGATTGAAGAAGAACTGGGCTATCTAATATAATATTAATAGTGAAGACATGTATACATTGTTCGCATGTCTAATTTTAAATTTGATTGCTATTTTTCTGATAAACATCTAATTTCTCAATCTTTATTTAATGTATGCTTCTTAGAATTATAGCTATTTTTTAACTTGGAAGCGTTTGCTTTTATTATACACTTAGATCACAATAAAACTTGTTGCATTCTTAAGATACTGACTTCTGGAATTGTCACTATGCAAGCAGTTCTCCGTTGTCTAACATCTAAACAGGCCGGGTGGGAGTGGAAAAGGATTCGAGGAGGTAAGTCAGATAATCGTTGACGAAGCAGGAGTCGTCTGACTGAGAGGTTTTGGGCTTTTGCAGCAATTGGTGTTTGATGATAGCGAACTTTGCCCGTGGGTTAGGAGCTGAGCGGACGCGTCTTACGATGTGGAGCGCTTGTTTGTTGATAACCTGTTTAATGTGCCCATCGATACGTCGCAGTGCGAGGGCGCGAGCAAGTTACGATGTGCGTAGTCCAGAGTGGCGTGCGAGGTTGCCGCGTGTCTTAAACAGAGCGTTCAACTTATTCGTCGCGTTTACGTGTTGAATAGAGGTGGCGGAGTTAAAGTGGGAGGATAGGATGTTATGGACTTCGGAAAAGCATAAGGAGAGATTGTTTTGGAGAAAGAGGTCCCTACAGTTAACGGTGGGGGCTTTCTGCTGTCGGGCGGGGCGAGATCGAGGGCTGATGAGGGTGACTGGCCGCTCGTTGACCCGGATGGAGTGGTCAGCGTCGATCAGGATTTCTTTTGTCCCACGTTTGTCGGGTGGGTGAGGTAATTGGAGGGTTTGAAAGCAAAAGGGAGGCGAGATATCTGCGCTCGAGGGGGCGCTCTGAAGCTGCGTCAATGGGGTGAGCAGGGACAGACTGATCAGGGGCTGAGACGCAACAGTCCTGGGTGGGGTCGATGATTGTTTCGGTAGAGGGAGTTGAAGTTAATGGGGCTGGGTCGAAATTCCGTTTGGCCTTAGGCGCCTTACGTTTATTCGGTTTCTGGGCCATAACATCCGTTGCAAAAGTAACTTGTCGTGGGGATGTGGATCTGGCGGACGAACTTGGGGTAGAAGTTGTGTTATTTGGAGGCTTTGCGCGGCGTGGTAAAACTTGAGACTGTGTGGGGGGACTGTTTGCGGAGTAAGGGCTAAAGGTGAAAGAAAGACCTTCAAATCGGGAAGATTTCAGCAGGTGTGAACTGGAGGAAGGTGCGTCGCCAATGATTCCGCAGTCAACTGAGCGGCTTTTCTTTGGATTTCTCCAGCTCGGAAAGGCGTGATTAGCTGGAGGAGAGGGAGTGGTGTCCGGTTGAGGGTTTTAGGCTTTCTCTAAAGTCCTCTGTAGTGGCGCGCAGTCTTGCTTTAATTTGACTTTCCCGGAGGACAAAATGGGCGAGTGCAGTTTGAGATCTCTTGTGATTTCGTAGGGCAACATCCCTAGCTACACCATTCAAAAACGCATAAGCTTGATTTAATAAATGGGGCTGTACGGTGGAGATTGAAAGGTTGCCAGTCAGTGCTCCAAGTAGTCCTGTGCCATCCGCCATTTGCTGCTGGAGGTCAGGAAGATTGGAGATAAGTTTTTGAGTGAGAAACGGGGAGATGGGGTGCTGGCGATGAAATCTGGTTCATGGTGGAGTGAATAAATCCTTGATAACTGAAGGCAAATTCCAAAAAAAATGCGTAAGTAAATTCCTGGTGGATCCTAGAGATGAAATCAGACAAGAAATCCCGAGAATCTAAAAATAAAAACAAAATGAAACCCGATATCCTTTAAAATTAGAGAATTGTTGGAAACCACAAGCACGCTCTCTCCGGTCGTTGCGTTCCACCCGACAATAAGTATACATGATCTAAGCATTCCGAACCTCTAGTTGATTCCTTTATAATCTGCTTGAGATCATGATTAGAAAAAAATTTGATTATTTAACAGTCATGTAACAGTCTGTAAACCGCGGTTAAGATCAGATTATCGATTTGTATAGATAAAAAATCAATGATATCATTATATTCACTAGTATGTAAAATTTAATATAAATGAGTACTCAGCGATCTGTCTTTTCTAAATAAAGAATAGTGAGGAATATCATATTCGTGGTTTTCAATATCCTTGTTGAGCCAATTTTCAGATAATATTATAAAATCAAAATCGTTACTTATTATAAAATTACACAGCAAAAAGTTATCGAGTTTTACTGGTTCAGCTTTGTTGGTTTTTTTATTGTTCTTCTGCCGGATTTTGGGGCTATACTTCTCTCGATATATTCCTTATGATAGCGTGATCAGAAGTAGACGGCTTCCGCTCCTGGTTGTTCTTTAGCTTTTTTACTTTTGCCAACTTCCGTTGGAGAAATGTTTTGTCACGTCCAATAAATATGCTATGAAAATTTGGATTCTCACCTTCCTTTTTATTCATTCGCAGCATGCGTCTCATCCATGATCAAAACGTTTAATTTCGCAATGTCTTTTATGTCGGCATTTTCATCAAGATTAAATAAAATTACCTGATCTTGTTTGCTCTTCCGCGCGGAGACTTCATTCGCTAATATATTCAGTATTTCTTCACCTTTGTTTTTGACTGGCGTGTCGCTTTCCACTGCTATATAAGCCAATTCAATCCACGGCAGAACATCTGTCTGTAATTTGTCTAACTTCGTATGTAGTGCCACAGTCAGTTTAACAATTTGCGCGCTTAAAGTTTCATTATTCTTCACCGCTTGTTCCAATTTCGTCGCATTCACAACAGCATCATTTAAAAATTTTGATATTTCACTTTTAAAATAGTTGTTCTCTTCCTTCAACACCTTCATTGAGTTCTGAAGGTCCATAACGATTTTTTCAACATCAGTATGCGAAAAATCGGAGCCATTTCAAAAAAAATAATGCTCGAAAACTGAAAATGGCGCACAATTCAAAGTCAAGTATTTAAACAAAGAAAGTTCTGGAAAATAAATGAAAAAATTCTTTTTAAATAAATGTGGTTTAAATTTATCAGTTAATGTTACTTTAATTTTGGCGGAGGATTTATCTCCCTCCACAAAACATGTGCGGCCATAATAATATTATAAAATCAAAAACATTACTTAATATAAAATTACACAGCAAAAAGTTTTTGTTCTTAGCACTCCTAAAGTTTGCATAAAATAAAGTAAATGAAGAGCACGACTTTTCTGAACAGTTATCAACTTTTACTGGTTAAGCTTTGTTGGCTTCTTTATTATTCTTTTCCCGGGTTTTGAGGCTAAACTTCTCCTCCCCCCGATGTCCACAGCATTGAGTAAGGATACATCGTTTTTTGATGTTGCAGTCTCACTCGATAGATTCCTTATAATAGCTTGATCAGAGGTTGACGGCTTCCGTTCCTGGTTGTTCTTTAACTTTTTTGCTTTTGCCAACTTCCGTTGGAGAAACGTTTTGTCCCGTCCAATAAATATGGTGTGTAAATTCGAATTCTCATCTTTCTTTTTATTGATAGACTCTATCTGCATATTTGTTGGCCTTTTTGATAATTTGACAACCACTGGCCTTGGACGATCTGACCGTTTCCCCACTCTATAGCATTTAGCAATGTCAGCATGCGTCTCTTCTTTGATTAAAACATTTAATTTCTCGACATCTTTTACGTCGGCATTTTCATCAAGATTAAATAAAACTAACTGATCTTGTTTGCTGTTCCGCGCTGAGACTTCGTTCGCTAATATATTCAGTATTGCTTCACCTGATGATTTGTTTTTGACTGGCGTGTCGCCTTCCACTGTTATATCAGCCAATTCAATCCATGGCAGAACATCATCAGTATGCGAAAAATCGGAGCCATTTCAAAAAAAATAATGCTCGAAAACTGAAAATGGCGCACAATTCAAAGTCAAGTATTTAAACAAAGAAAGTTCTGGAAAATAAATGAAAAAATTCTTTTTAAATAAAATTCGATACAATAAGCCAATGTGGTTTAAATTTATCAGTTAATGTTACTTTAATTTTGGCGGAGGATTTATCTTCCTCCACATACATGTGCGGCCATACGTATCTGTCGTTAATCAATCGATGGAAGTCCCATATAGTGTAACACTTGGATAATTTTGGTGCGTAACTCCAACGGCACATATGGTCGTGGTTGGCTTCTAGACGTTTCATATAACAACCACTTGCCACTTATGAGCTTACGAACATATCCTGGCCTTTTGGACAAAACTAACGTAAAGGGATGCAATCCTTGCGCTTCCTCGATTTGACTAACGAAATCGTGCATTTATTCGTCTAAATCATGCATTGGCTACCACATTCTCCTTACCAGCAATAAGCTTACGGCTATAAAACCCAATCGGTCTTACTATATCCTGATCTCTTTGCAACATCTGAGGCATCTGTGAATAACTCGATAGGTTTTTCCCAGTCTACAGGTGCTAATGTGGTTATGTCTCTTAGCATTTTCTTGGCCTTCTGGAATTTTTCTCGGTCATCTGGACTCAAGTTTATAGGCCAAGACTTCTTGATCGTGCTCTTTCACGAGTGAGATGGCGTGTTAACGATCCTAGAATTCCGGCTAGACCTGGAATGAATCGATGGTAATAGCTCCTAACCTATTCGTGTTTGAGAACCCCATAGATGCCAGATCGGATATGGGCTAGCCTCGAGTGACTATTTTCAACTTTTAAGGTCGCGCATCGGTTTCGGAGATAGTAATTGATAAAATTGAGGACGTTGCCGCAGATACCACTGCTCAATAAGGCGGATTCAATTGCTGAAAATGACAAATCAAAAGCCTTGGATATATCCAGGAAGAGAAGAGTGCATTCATGAGAGATTTTCCGCCTTTCTCCACAGCACGGGGCAGCCAGACTATTATGCCGGATTATAAAACATATCAGGAAAGGAAGAATGGAGCACGTTGTACAGGATAGCTTTCAATTTGTGCAAAAAACCACGACCTGAATTTAAAAGAGAGGAAAATGGTGTCCCTCGATATAAAGTCCCTCTTTACTAGCATTCCAATAAATATCCTATGTGAATATCTACGATCATCAGGAGCGGAAACACTGATAGAAGTGGACGACATAAGAGAACTACTTTTATTATGTACATCCAACGTACAATTCGTATTCCAAGGAGTCTTATACATACAAATTGACGGCATAGTTATAGGTAATCCACTTGGACCAGTATTAGCAGACATATACATGCATCAATGGAGCTCATTCTTAAGTACGCTCGCTGACGATACTTTGATGGTCGTTGAAAAGGATAAAGATACAAATGCACTGCTACAACACATAAACAAGGTACACCAAGCAATCAAGTTTACAATAGAAGAAGAACTAGACGGATATTTATTTTTTTAGGTGTAGGAATAACAAGAGATGAAGAAGGTACCTTCTCAAAATCAGTTCACAAGAAATCAGAAGTGTGCCAAGGGCGTACAAAAGGAACCTGATAAAAAATGTGGGCACACGAATACGCAGGATTTGTTCACCGAACAACAATGAATTAGAGCTAAATTTGCTTCGCGAAGCGTTGAGAAATAATGGCTATCCGGACTGGTTCATCACAATAGAAGCGACAGTGCAGAAGTATCCACGTTAATATAATGTGAATAATATATCTAAGTCTTTCGTTGTCAGTAGGTAGCTACAAGAACTAAACCAACTTAAAGAGAAAAGGACCGTACATATTTCTCAAGCGGCAGGGCAGAATGCAAAAATAACCACCCATATTTGCCACAAATATATTGTTTCATACAACAGAAGCGGCAGTGCCCAAGTATCCACGGTAATGTAACGTGGACAAGATATCCGAGCATGTCACTGTCAAATTGCAGCTTCAAGAACTAAACAAACTTAAAGAGAAAAAGGGAAGTTCTTAATAATTAATCGAAATGGCAGGATGCAAAAAAATCAAGTGACTTTCAAAAAATTTTCCATACAATATGAGAGACCGTGTCTAGTTCTACACGCTAATCGATTGTGGATAAGAAATCTGAGCATGTAGCTGTCAAATTGCAGATTCAATAAATAATGAAATTCTCTGAGAAAAAGGACCGTTCTTAATTCTGAAGCAGAAGGCCGGAATTCATATGCCATAAAAATTTTGTTTCATACAATAGAAGCGACAGTGTCGAACTATCCACGGAAATGGAATGTCGATAAGAAATCTGGGCATAGCGCAGTCCAATTGCAGCCTCAAGAGCTAAACAGACATAAAACGAAAAAGGACCGTTCTTAATTCTGAAGAGGAAAGGCAGAATGCATAAAATTCCAGTTACATTTTACAAAATATTTTGTTCCACACAATAGAAACGACAGTGCCGAAGTATCCACGGTTATGTAATGTGGACAAGATATATGAGCATGTCACTGTCAAATTGCAGCTTCAAGAACTAAACAAACTTAAAGAGAAAAAGGACCGTACTCATTTCTCAAGCGGAAGGGCAGAATGCAAAAATAAGCACTGGCATTTGTCACAAATAAATTGTTTCATACAATGAGAGCTACAGTGCCGAAGTATCCACGGTAATGTAATGTGGACAAGATATATGAGCATGTCGCTGTCAAATTGCAGCTTTAAAAAAAATTTCCATACATTATAAGAGACCGTACCTAGTTCTCCACGCTAATCGAATGTGGATAAGAAATCTGAGCATGTCGCTGTCAAATTGCAGATTCAATAAATAATAAAATTCACAGAGGAAAAGGACCGTTCTTACTCCTGAAGCAGACGGCGAGAATTCATATGCTATAAAAATTTTGTTTCATACAATAGAAGCCACAATGTCGAAGTATCCACGGAAATGGAATGTCGATAAGAAATCTGAGCATACCAGAGTCAAATTGCAGCCTCAAGGGCTAAACAGACTTAAAATGAAAAAGGACCATTCTTAATCGTGAAGAATAAAGGCAGAATGCCAAAAATCTAGTTGCATTTTACAAAATATTTTGTTCCACACAATAGAAGCGACAGTGCCGAAGTATCCATGGTAATGCAATGTGAATAAGATAACTAAGTCTGTCACCGTCAGTAGGTAGCTTTAAGAACTAAAAATGAAAGAGAAAAAGGACCGTACTTAATTCTCAAGCGGAAGGGAAGAATGCAAAAATAAGCACTGGCATTTGCCACAAATAAATTGTCTCATACAATAGAAGCGACAGTGCCGAAGTATCCACGGTAATGTAATGTTGATAAGAAATCTGAGCATGTCGCTGTCAAATTGCAGCTTCAAGAACTAAACAAACTTAAAGAGAAAATTGAAAGTTCGTAATACTAAATCGGAATGGCAGGATGCCAAAAAATCCACTTTCAAAAAAAATTTCTTATACTATATAAGAGACCGTGCCTAGCTCTCCACGCTAATCAAATGTGGATAAGAAATCTCAGCATGTCGCTGTCAAATTGCAGCTTCAAGAAATAATGAAATTCACAGAGAAAAAGGACCGTTCTTAATTCTGAGGCAGAAGGCCAGAATTCATATACCATAAAAATTTTGTTTCAAACAATAGAAGCGACAGTGCCGAAGTATCCACGGTAATGTAATGTGGACAAGATATCTGAGCATACCGCAGTCAAATTGCAGCCTCAAGAGCTAAAAAGACTTAAAACGAAAAAGGACAGTTCTTAATTCTGAAGAGGAAAGGCAGAATGCCCAAAAATCCAGTAACATTTTTACAAAATAATTTGTTCCACACAATAGAAGCGACAGTGTCGAAGTATCCACGGTAATGCAATGTGAATAAGATATCTAAATCTGTCACCGTCAGGAGTTAGCTTAAAGATTTAAACAAAATTAAAGAGAAAAAGGACCGTTCTTAATTCTCAAGCGGAAAAGCAGAGTGCGAAAATAAACACTGACATTTGCCACAAATAAAATGTCTCATACAATAGAAGCGACAGTGCCGAAGTATCCACGGTAATGTAATGTGGACAAGATATCTGAGCATGTCACTGGTAAATTGCGGCTTCAAGAACTAAACAAGCTTAAAGAGAAAAAGGAAAGTTATTAATACTGAATCGGGATGGCAGGATGCCAAAAAATGCAGTCATTAAGAAAAAAAATTTCCATACTATATAAAAGACCGTGCCTACCTCTCCACGCTAATCAAATGTGGATAAGAAATCTGAGCATGTCGCTGTCAAATTGCAGATTCAATAAATAATGAAATTCACAGAGAAAAAGGACCGTTCTTAATTCTGAGGAAGAAGGCCAGATTTCATATTCCATAAAAATTTTGTTTCGTACAATAGAAGCGACAGTGTCGAAGTATCCACGGAAATGGAATGTCGATAAATCTCAGCATACCGCAGTCAAATTGCAGCCTCATGAGCTAAACAGGATTAAAACGAAAAAGGACAGTTCTTAATTCTGAAGAGGAAAGGCAGAATGCCCAAAAATCCAGTTACATTTTTACAAAATATTTTGTTCCACACAATAGAAGCAACAGTGTCGAAATATCCACGGTAGTTAATGTGAATAAGATATCTAAATCTGTCACCGTCAGTAGGTAGCTTCAAGAACTAAACAAAATGAAAGAGAAAAAGGACCTTACTTAATTCTCAAACGGAAGGGCAGAATGCAAAAATAAGCACTGGCATTTGCCACAAATAAATTGTTTCCTACAATAGAAGCGACAGTGCCGAAGTATTCACGGTAATGTAATGTGGACAAGATATCCGAGCATGTCACTGTCAAATTGCAGCTTCAAGAATAAACAAACTTAAAGAGAAAAAGGAATGTTCTTAATAATAAATCGGAATGGCAGGATGCCAAAAAATCCACTTTCAAAAAAAATTTCTCTATACTATATAAGAGACCGTGCCTAGACTCTCCACGCTAATCAAATGTGGATAAGAAATCTGAGCATGTCGCTGTCAAATTGCAGATTCAATAAATAATGAAATTCACAGAGAAAAAGGACCGTACTTAATTCTCAAGCAGAAGGCCAGAATTCATATTCAATAAAAATTTTGTTTCATACAATAGAAGCGACAGTGCCGAAGTATCCACGGTAATGTAATGTGGACAAATCTCAGCATACCGCAGTCAAATTGCAGCTTCAAGAGCTAAACGGACTTAAAACGAAAAAGGACAGTTCTTAATTCTGAAGAGGAAAGGCAGAATGCCCAAAAATCCAGTTACATTTTTACAAAATATTTTGTTCCACACAATAGAAGCAACAGTGTCGAAATATCCACGGTAATGCAATGTGAATAAGACATCTAAATCTGTCACCGTCAGTAGGTAGCTTAAAGAACTAAACAAAATGAAAGAGAAAAAGGACCGTACTTAATTCTCAAACGGAAGGGCAGAGTGCGAAAATAAACACTGACATTTGCCACAAATAAATTGTTTCATACAATAGAAGCGACAGTGCCGAAGTATCCACGGTAATGTAATGTGGACAAGATATCTGAGCATGTCACTGGTAAATTGCGGCTTCAAGAACTAAACAAGCTTAAAGAGAAAAAGGAAAGTTATTAATACTGAATCGGGATGGCAGGATGCCAAAAAATGTAGTCATTAAGAAAAAAAATTTCCATACTATATAAAAGACCGTGCCTACCTCTCCACGCTAATCAAATGTGGATAAGAAATCTGAGCATGTCGCTGTCAAATTGCAGATTCAATAAATAATGAAATTCACAGAGAAAAAGGACCGTTCTTAATTCTGAGGAAGAAGGCCAGATTTCATATTCCATAAAAATTTTGTTTCGTACAATAGAAGCGACAGTGTCGAAGTATCCACGGAAATGGAATGTCGATAAATCTCAGCATACCGCAGTCAAATTGCAGCCTCATGAGCTAAACAGGATTACAACGAAGAAGGACAGTTCTTAATTCTGAAGAGGAAAGGCAGAATGCCCAAAAATCCAGTAACATTTTTACAAAATAATTTGTTACACACAATAGAAGCGACAGTGTTGAAGTATCCACGGTAATGCAATGTGAATAAGATATCTAAATCTGTCACCGTCAGTAGGTAGCTTCAAGAACTAAACAAACTTAAAGAGAAAAAGGACCGTTCTTAATTCTCAAGCGGAAGGGCAGAGTGCAAAAATAAACACTGACATTTGCCAGAAATAAATTGTTTCCTACAATAGAAGCGACAGTGCCGAAGGATTCACGGTAATGTAATATGGACAAGATATATGAGCATGTCGCTGTCAAATTGCAGCTTCAAGAATAAACAAACTTAAAGAGAAAAGGGAATGTTCTTAATAATAAATCGGAATGGCAGGATGCCAAAAAATCCACTTTCAAAAAAAATTTTCTATACTATATAAGAGACCGTGCCTAGGTCTCCATGCTAATCGTATGTGGATAAGAAATCTGAGCATGTCGCTGTCAAATTGCAGATTCAAGAAATAAACAAACTTCACAGAGAAAAAGGACCGTTCTTCATTCTGAGGCAGAAGGCCAGAATTCATATTCAATAAAAATTTTGTTTCGTACAATGGAAGCGACAGTGTCGAAGTATCCACGGAAATGGAATCGATAAATCTCAGCATACCACAGATCAGAATGCAAAAATAAACACTGACATTTGCCACAAATAAATTATTTAATACAATAGAAGCGACAGTGCCGAAGTATCCACGGTAATGTAATGTGGACAAGATATCTGAGCATGTCACTGGTAAATTGCGGCTTCAAGAACTAAACAAGCTTAAAGAGAAAAAGTAAAGTTATTAATAGTGAATCGGGATGGCAGGATGCCAAAAAATGCAGTCATTAAGAAAAAAAATTTCCATACTATATAAAAGACCGTGCCTAGCTCTCCACGCTAATCAAATGTGGATAAGAAATCTGAGCATGTCGCTGTCAAATTGCGATTCAATTCACAAAGAAAAAGGACCGTTCTTAATTCTGAGGCAGAGGGCCAGAATTCATGTTCAATAAAAATTTTGTTTCGTACAATAGAAGTGACAGTGCCGAAGTATCAACGGTAATGTAATACAGTCTGTAAATCTGTTAGATTTCGGCTGGCAGGTAATCTTAAAGCGGTGGCTGGTTATAGCAACAATAAGTTCGTTATAACAGATGAACTTAGCGGGTTAAACTTCTTAATAGACACGGGTGCAGAGGTGAGCATAGTTCGATCCGTTGTGGTGGAAATAGATAGCCCCACAATCGATTATCAACTATGGGCTGCTAATGGAAGTCCAATTGAGGTTAAGGGGTTAAAGAATTGTCAGTGACATTGGGGCAGAAATCTCCATTTACGTGGAATTTTCTGGTCGCTGATATAAAGGATAACATCATTGGGATGGACTTTTTGATCCATTTTAATCTCGCTTTAGATCCCAATCTAGGACCATTGGACAAGGCACTGGGATAGTGACTTATGCTGAGACTGGGACCTCAGTAGTTAGGTCAGTGAGACTACCGATGACTTGGTGGATGTCATCGAGAAACACCTGGCCGTGTTTCTACCATTCAATGCTAAGCGCAAGGGTTTAAAGACAGGCATAGAACACCAAATCGAGTTGGTGGAACCACTACCTTGTTCGCCGAAGGCTCAACCGTTAGCACAACACAAGCAGCAGGTTGCTATTGAAGAATTTAAGCGGTTGAGAGAAGAAGGAATTTGTAGGCGTTCAAATTCCAACTTTGCATCTCCAATAGTGGTTGTTCCCAAACCTGAACCAGGTCAATGGAGGGTTTGATCAGGGATATAATGGGGTATGAGGTATATACAACGTTAGATCTGCAGAAGGCGTACTATCAAGTACCTATGGAGGCAGAATCTATACCGCTCACAGCAGTGCGATTCCCTGGAGGAGGATCGCATGAATTCTTATGTATGCCTTTTGGGTTGAAGAATGCAAGTCAGACATTCCAGCGTCTGACAGAGGAAGTTCTTCAAGACTGTTCATTTGCTAGAGTGTATATAGATGACATCATTATATATAGTCAATCTAGGGAGGAACACCGGGAGCACTTGGACGTCGTTTTGTCTAAGCTGGAACATTATGGATTGGTAGTGAAACCAGAAAAGAGCAAGATTGGTTGCACTACCGTAAAATTTCTTTGACACTCCATTTCCAAGGATGGAATCTAACCTTTGGAAGATAAGGTAGAAGCAATCAATGATGTGCCAGAATCCAGAACTGTACGCCAGTTGCGTAGATTTTTGGGCATGGTTAGTTACTATCGTCATTTCATACCAGGTTTAGCTGGAATTTTGTGGTCGCTAACTCGACATTTAGTTAGTGACCGGATCAGATCAAAAGGTCCTGGTCTATTAATTTTAGCCAAGACGACAAGGAAAAATTCCAGAGGGCCAAAGATCTGTTAAGCCAAATAACCACATTAGCACCTGTGGATTGGACTAGGCCGTTTGAGCTGGTCACAGACGCTTCTGATGTAGCCATAGGAGCAGTTTAACATCAACGGGATAATGGTATAGTCAAGCCGATTGGATTCTATAGTCGGAAACTCCAAGATCGCGAGAAGCGATATGACACGCTTGGAAAGGAGTTACTATCAGTTTGTTCTGCAGTGTTGCATTTTGAGCACTACCTAGATGGACTTTAGTTTATGATATTAACTGATCATAAACCGTTGTTAAGTATCCTTGGGAAAACGAATAGGCTAAATTATTCTCGGCGGGTGAATTCACAAACAACCCGACTCGCAGAATTTGATTTTACCATTAGTCATATCTCAGGGAAAGAGAATGTGGTGGCAGACACTCTCAGTAGACCAGACGTATCAGATGAAGATATGATTCGTTCAGAGTCACTTGTATGCTCGGTTGTATCTTCCAATGATTTTATCCAGAAATTGATGGAAGCACAAGGTATTGATTCTTTAATAGCTGTGTTGGTAAAGAATCCTACATATACACACAGGAAGATTGGAGATAAGTGGTTATTATGTGAAATATCCAGGAGCCAACCTAGACCTTATGTACCGTTAGAATTAAGGTATGAGGTAATTCAACAGCTACATGAATGCAGTCATCCTTCCATTAAGGCAACTGTCAGGATGGTCGCTGATAGATATGTATGGCCTAAGATGTCGAAAGACATAAGAGCCTGAGTAAGGACATGTGCCCGATGTGAAACTTTTAAAATTTGGCGTCATACCAAAACTGAAATTAAAACGATTGGTATACCAGCGGGTCGTTTCATGCATGTTCATATTGATATAGTAGAAATTCCCGAAATTTCTAGCCAAAAGAATTTACTCACGATGGTTGATCGTTTCAGTCATCAGTTCAATGTAGCAATCCTGAGGGACATGACAGCTCAAGAAGTCTTACTTATGTTCTTGCATAATTTGGTGTCGCGAAATGGTGTACCGGTAAGGGTAACTACAGATCGTGGTAGCCAGTTTATTTCTGAACTGTTTATCAGATCATTGAATACAATGGGTATAGAAGACACACATGTGCTTATACTCCCAGAGCTAATGGGATGGTTGAGAGACGGCACAGGGAGCTGAAGGCTGCATTACGCTGCACTGGGGGATCCAGTTGGATACATGATTTGCCCATAGTTTTGTTGGCAATGCGAAACAGATACAGAGCTCAGTTACGAGCATCCATAGCAGAACTTATTTGTGGAGGGCCATTGAGGTTACCTGGAGATCTTCTAATAGAAGCTCCAAGTTGTCTCGATTGGGACCCTAGTTCAGTAGATAGGTTTGTTGGAGCATTGAGAGATAAAATGCGTCGTTTAGCGCTAACCAAAACTAGAAGTCCAAAGACTAAATACTATGTATCTTCAGATTTAAAGCTGGCATCTCATGTATATATATCTAACGAGAACAGACAGAATTGTCTGACTTCGTTCTATAAGGGGCCATTTAAAGTCAATCATATGACTGATAAAAATGCATATATAGAAGTAAATGACACAGTAGAGTGTGTAGCACTGTATAGCTGCATTCCACAGTTTATATGGACGGAGGAGGAGACTGAGGAACAGTATCCATCGAAGTATCCTGAAGCTGAGGCGAAATGTGACTCAGAAATTTGTGAGAAAAAGGAAGAGTCGAAGAAATATGGAAAAGAAGTAAAGATTAAAACCAAGACAAGTGAGAATAAAGAACAATGCAATATGAAAATAAAATCTAGTGAAGTACCAGCACAACTTGTTGGAACTAGTTCTGGAAGAGTCATCAAGAAACCAAAGAATGAGGACTACATCATGTATGGTTAATCAACTTAAACATGAGTGTTTGTGGAGGTTAATTTAATTATTGGACACCAATTAAATCCTCAAATAAAATAAATCAATTTTTATTTTTGGATATTTGACGTTACCGCTGGTTTCGAAAAGCAATATTTTATTTTTTGAAAAAAATATGCATGACGCGCGCGGTTTGACATGGTTCCAATTTTGTCGCATTCTGATATTGAAAAATTGTTATGAATCTTCAGAACTCAATGAAGTTGTTCAAGGAAGAAAATAATTATTTAAAAAACGAAATGTCCAAATTGAAGAATGATGCTGTTGTGAGTGCGACGAAATTGGAACAGGCGGTGAAAAATAATGAGACTTTAAGCGCGCGTATAGTTGAACTGAATGAAGCATTACACATTAAGAAAAACAAACTACAGACTGATGTTCAGCCATGGATTGAATTGGCTGATATAACAGTGTTAAAAATAAATCATCTGGCGAAGAAATATTGAATATATTGGCGAACGAAGTATCAGCGAGAAACAGCAAGCAAGATCAACTAGTATTATTTAATCTTGATGAAAATGCTGATGTAAATGACGTCCATAAATTAAATTCTTTAATAAAAGAAGAGACGCATGCGGATATTGGTAATGCTTTAGGGTGGGGAAACGATCAGATCGTCCAAGGCCAGTAATTGTTAAATTATCAAAAAGGCCAACAAATTTGCAGATTGAGTCTATTAATAAAAAGAAAGATGAGAATTTGAGTTTTCGCAGCATATTTATTGGTCGGGACAAAACGTTTCTCCAACGGAAGTTGGCTAAAGAAAAAAAGTTAAAAAACAACCATGAACGGAAGCAGCCAATTCTGATCAAGCAACCTCTGAGACTGCAACATCAAAAAACGATGTATCATTACTAAATGTTGTGGACAGCGAGGGGAAAAGAAGTATGGCCTCAAAACCCGGGAAACGAATAATAAAGAAGCCAATAAAGTTGAATCAGTAAAGGTCGATAATTGTTTAGAAAAGTCGTGTTCTACATTTACTTTATTTTTGTTAACTTTCGAAGTGTTAGGAACAAAAACTTTTTGCTGTGTAATTTTATAATAAGTAATGATTTTGATTTTATAATATTATCTGAAACCTGGCTTAATAAGGATATTGAAAACCATGAATTTGATATTCCTCACTATTCTTTATTCAGAAAAGACAGATCGCTGGATAAAAGAGGTGCAGGAGTACTCATTTGTAGTAAATCTGTATTAAAGGCGAAAATTTTGCATACTAGTGAAGATAATGCTATCATTGATTTTTTATCTATACAAATTGATAATCTGATTCTAACCGCGGTTTACAAACCGCCGTATGCTATTTTATATGATGATCAAACATTTACCAATTCTTTTCAAGCTATTTTTGACTGTCATGGCTATAATGTAGTGGTAGGTGACTTTAATAAGTTACAGGACTGTGAAAGAATCAATTTTTTTCTAATCATGATCTCAAGCAGATTATAAATGAATCAACTAGAGGTTCGCAATGGTTAGATCATGTATATTTAGAAATTGATATGGTGAAATCACACAGTTATGATGTTGTTAATTATTTCAAAGAATTGGATCAAAAACAAATTATTTTACAATGGAACATCTTGAGTAGCAAAACACAGAAACTAAATTTTGAAAATGCACACGTGCAGTGTTCCAGAATCAACTGGATTCTTTTTAGAGAATTAAGTATACTGATTGATTATAAAAGTTTTTATTTCCTGAACACTGTCGAATTTGTTTCTTTTGTTTCATCGTTATTATCTATTTTATTTCAGGCATCTACGTTTACGGACATTATACCGAAACGAATTAATAGGAAATTGTGTAAACTAAGAATTAAACGAGATAATATAATAAAATGTAGTCTTATCAATAGTATTAAACAAATGAGGTTAGATCTCATTGATAACGAAATTAATTCATCACTGCTGATAATTCGGCAAAGATCAGAACGAATTATTTTGGCCAAAATGAAGAGTAATCCTAGACTAGGATACAAACTCCTCACAGATTACAGTAAATATAAGGAAAAGTTAAAGCTTATATTACCTGTGGATAAAACTGAGTATGAATTTCTCTGTGAATTGGATGAAGTGTTTGGCAATTTGATATTATTTCGGGTGGAGCGCAACGACCGGAGAGAGCGTGCTTGTGGTTTTCAAAACTTTCTCTAATTTCGAAGGATATCGGGTTTCATTTAGTTTCTATTTTCAGATTCTCGGGATTATTTTGTCTGATTTCAGTTCATGGCTGAATCCTTGGCGATGCACCTTCCTCCAGTCCACACCTACTGATACCTTCCCGATTTGAAGGCCTTCCTTTCACTTTTAGCCATTACTCCGCAACCAGTCCCCCCACACAATCTCAAGTTTTACCACGTCGTCGCCGCCGACCACGCCGCCAGGTCCACACCCCCACGACAAGTCACTTTTGTGACGGATGCTCTGACCAAGAGACCGAATAAACGTAAGTCTTCTAAGACCAAACGGGACTTCGACCCAGCCCCATCAACTTCAACTCCCTCTACTGAAACCATCATCGACCCCACCCAGGACTGTTGCGTCTCAGCCCCTGATCAGTCTCTGTCCCTGCTCACCCCATCAACGCAGCTTCAGAGTGCCCCCTTGAGCCCAGATATCTCGCCCCCCCTTTTGCTTTCAAACCCTCCAATTACCTCACCCACCTGACAAACGCGGGACAAAAGAAATCCAGATCGACGCTGACCACTCTATCCTTGTCAACGAGCGGTCTGTTACCCTCATCAGCCCTAGATCACGTCCCGCCCGCCAGCGGAAAGCCCCTGCACGCTTCTCCTCCCCAATCTAACCATCACTCTCTCAGAGCACTCTCAGCAATTCTCATCAATTGCAGGTCACTTACGCCAAAAATCAATCAACTACGAGCTTTTCTATCCTCTAAGGAGATAGACATATGCGTTCTTGTTTAGATATGGTTGTCCCCTTCCATCGACTGTGATGATCTTTTCCTCATTCACGGATACACGTTCCTTCGTAGCGACAGAACTGTCGGTCGTGGGAGCGGACTAGCTGCCTATGTCCGATCCCTTCTTATGCCCAAACGCTTGTCGACATCGAACTCTCAAGGATTGGAATTTTTCTCGTTTCAGCTACAAATCCATAACCAAAGCATATCTACCTGTGTTGTCTACAGACCCCCTAATATCTCACTCATCGACGACACTCGCGGGGCCCAACTTCTATCTACTTTTTTCTCTTTACACTCCGATCGGTACGTCGTTGTGGGTGATCTCAACCTCCCCATTGCTAATTGGCACAATCTGGCTTCGGAAAGTCACCCACTGCTTCGACTCTTCGCGGACAACGTTTTACACCAATTCGTGCATTTTCCTACCCGAGAGAACAACCAACTGGATTGTGTACTCTCCAATAACGAGGTGACCGATGTTCACTCTCGGGAGATCTTCCCTAATCTCAATCACTGTCAGGTATCCTTCCTCTTACCTCTCTTATCCTTCACCCCTAAAGAAGACACCCAATCGTTCAGGCGATTCACCAACTGGGAAGAGTTCCGCCGACTCTGTGACGCTGGTAACTGGAGAGACCTCTTTCTCCCAAACAATCTCTCCTCGTGCTTTTCCGAAGTCCATAACATCTTATCCTCCCACTATAACTCCGCCACCTCTATTCAACACGTATACTCGACGAATAAGTTAAACGCTCTGTTTAAGGCACGTGACAACCTCGCACGCAACTCTCGTCTACGCACATCGTCACTCGCCCGCGCCCTCGCTCTGAGACGCATCGAGGGGCACATTAAATAGGCTATCAACAAACAAGCGCTCCACATCAAAAGACGCATCCTCTCAGCTCCTAACCCCCGGGCAAAGTTCGCTATCATCAAACACCAATTGCTGCAAAAGCCCAAAACCTCGTATATCAACTTCTCTCAGTCAGACGACCCCTGCTTTGCCAACGATTATCTGACTCGCCTTCTCGACTCCTTTTCCACTCTCACTCCGCCTGTTGAGATGTTGGACAACGGAGACACCGAGAACCTACGCTGGTTCCATGTCTCTCCGGCTTCCGTTTTACTTTACTGCGGCTGACTCATTTTGGAGGATAAGCCGGCTCCATTGATATCCCGGATTATACCTCTCTAAGCCGGGCGGTTGGCAGCCATTTCGGAACATAAAGAGGGCCAATGACGCTCCCAGTGACGTAAACCAAGGAGTTCCACGTCCGATTTGATTGTTGCAAGCCATGTCTTCAGTTGCCCACCTCGGCGGCGGCGCCAGTTTGCACATTGACCTGGGTTCATCACCTGCCGTATCAGTTCGTCTTCTGGTTTGCGTAGTACGTGCCCGAACCATTGAATTCGACGATGTTGGATCCAGACGGATAGTTGCATGATGTCACCGCATTGGTGACGAACAGATGCGTTCGACACCCATTCCATCCATTTTGTCTTTGTGATGTACCTAAGGCACCAATTGTCGAATACTTCAGGCTTTTTGGAGTCCTCAGAACGTAATGGCCAAGTCTCACAGCCATAGAGTAACACAGGACGAACAGTAGCCTGGTAGACTCGGATTTTCGTTTTGAGGCTGATTTCACTTCTTCTCCAAAGTGAGTTCTTCAATTGTAAGAAAGCAAGTCTGGCACGGTCGATGCGTGTTCGGACTTCATTCTTTGCTTGACCAGTTGGAAGTATTTTTGAGCCAAGGTACGTAAAATCGTCGACTGTTTCGATTGGGCTGTCGTACACCGTGAGCTGCTCATCAGATGAAGATACACCGATGGCGAAGGCTTTCGTTTTGTCGGCATTGATTTCCAGACCAACGGCTGATGAAAACTGGGCCACTTGATCCAAAACGGTTTGCATGCTCCCAAAGCTGTCAGCAAGGAGAACAACATCGTCTGCGTAATCAACATCCGTCAGCCATAGGTTATTTGATACTTGAACGCCTCGGAACCCAGTTAGCGCGTTGCTCAGAATCCAGTCAACCGCATAATTGAACAATATGGGTGACAAGGGACACCCTTGTCGGGCCTTGTGTGCAGACTGAATCCATCCGATTCTTCTCCGTAAACACGGACTCTGGCTTTGGTGGCTGCATAGTAGGCCTTGATCAGATTGATGAGTTTTATGGGCATTCCGTCGAGCAGCATGATGTTCCATAGGGAGTCGCGATCAACAAAGTCAAAAGCAGCTCGAAAGTCAATAAAACAAGCGACGGTGGTTGTTGAAATTCGTTTCGATGTTCCAAAACACGCCGTAAAGTAAAGATCTGATCAACACAACCTTTGTCTGGGCGGAATTCACCCTGATTGGGACGGGTACGGGCATGCCGCTCATTACAGAAGCGGTTCAACAGAATTGACGCCAACAGCTTGGATGCGGTGTTGAGAAGGCTGATACCACGGTAGTTTTCGCACCTTGATCTATCACCCTTTTTGGGAAACGGTAGCGGGATTGACATTCCGAAGTCTGACGGGCATGCTTCTTGTTCCCAGATAGAAGAGAACAGTCGATGGATTGATGGCAGTAGTGTGCCTATACAGGCCTTGTAGATCTCTGCAGGAATTCCATCTTCACCGGGGGATTTCTTGTTCTTCATGCGCTGGATGGTCGTAGCGATCTCAACCTCAGTTGGGGAAGAGCAGTCTACGTCGTAGCTGGGTGTAGATGTTGTAGGTGGTTGTGATGGGGAGCGGCCACTGTATGGTCGGTTCAATAACTGCGAAAAATGTTCAACCCATCTTGCGATTTTGCCATTGACATCAGAAATCAAGTCTCCTGTTGCGCTGCGTAGAATTGTCTCTGCATTGCGCTTACCGGATGCTTTACGTATAAGACGGAAGAGACCCCCGAAATCACCGACGTTTGCAGCCGATTCCATGGCGGAAGCCATTTCATCCCAGTACTGCTTACGGTCAGCCCGAGCAGACCTCGTGGTTTCACGTCTCAGGTTGCGATAATTAGGCGCGTTATTCATCCGGGCATCGCTTGCTTCTTGTGACGCCCGTATCGTGCGTTCAGAGATCCAATCTTTATGGTGACTTTTGATGGTTACGAGCGTTTCAAGCGCAGCTTGCTGAGTAGAGAGTTTCAAGTTATTCCATTGATGCTCCACATTGGTTTTATCTACGGCATGAGTTCCACCGTCAGCGGAAGTCAACTTTGCAGTGATTGAGGCAGATAGCGCTGTACAACGGGATGGATCCGTTAGGGTTGCAACGTTCAGGCGTCTCGTAGGTTGATGGCGCCGTCGGGACTTGAGATGAAGCCTCAATTTGGCACGTACTAGAGTGTGGTCGGACCCTTCTCAGTTGCCAGTTTCTGCTCCTCGGTATGACCTGCAATCTTCGACAGAAGACATCCAACGCGACCGTACCAGAATGTAGTCGATCTGATTGGCTGTGTGACCATCGTTTGAATACCAGGTGAGCAAATGCTTCCGATGGTGTTGGAAACGCGTATTGGTAACGCACATATCGTTGATATCTGCAAAGCTGATAAGTCGCGCTCCGTTCTCGCAGCGTTCACCTAGACCAAACTTTCCCAGTATGTATCTGGTGGATGAGTCAGAAGTTCCTGTTCGTGCGTTCCAGTCACCAGTGACAAGCAGTTTGTCGCCTCTGGAAATTCCGTTGATAGTCTCTTGCAGTTGGTCGTAGAACTCATCTTTTACATCTGAATCAGCTGCGAGGGTTGGTGCGTATACGGCTACCACTGTGATGTTGAATGGTTACCCTCTCAATCGGACCGTTGCGATCTTTGGTGATACAGGGTTCCAAGCCAGCATGGTTCTCACGATCTCATCATTTAAAGATCTCCGCCCCATTACTATCGTCCCTTTTTCACCAAAATCTTCGACAGGATCTTATACAACCTAATCTACCCCTTCATTAAGTCTCATGTAAACTTCTATCTCCTCGATGATCAACATGGCTTTTTGAATGGCCGCTCCTCTTCCACCAACTTAGCTAGTGTTCTCGATCATTGCTACTCCTCCTTCTCTAAAGGGCTTCAGTGCACTCTCCTATTCCTGGATATATCCAAGGCTTTTGACTCGCTATCATTTTCAGCAATCGAATCCGCCTTACTGAGAAGCGGTATTTGCGGCAACGTTCTCAATCTTATCAGTTACTATCTCCGAAACCGATATGCGACAGTAAAAGTTGGCAGTAGCAACTCGAGGCCAGCCCATATCCGATCCGGTGTTCCCCAGGGATCCGTACATGGTCCTATTCTCTTCAACCTTACGCTCGCGCACATACAGGTTGAAGACGACCTTTTCAAGCTGTTCAAATATGCGGATGACATGGTTATCGTATTCAGCAACCCCACAACATCCAACCCTTCCTTACCCCTTATATCGGAGCTCCTATCCTCGCTCCACTCGCAGCTCAGCAGAATCGGCCTCAAACTAAATCCCATCAAAACTCGCCTAATGAAACTCTCCTCTGATCCATTCTGCTCTATCCCGGTTGCCAACTACCCCCTTGATATAGAAATAATAGATTCGGCCAAACATCTTGGCATTCATTTCTCAAAATCCCTAGACTTCTCCCTACACCTTACACACACTACTTCCAAACTCTTCAAATGGGCCCGTCTGATCTGTTTTAAGACTAACAATCCCACTCTCCAACTCACGTTATTCAAGGTCTACGTTCTGCCCCTCATTTCCTACGCCAGCGAATTCTACTGTCCTCTCACCCTCGCCTCCTCGTATACTATTGAACAGGTATCCTCCAGATTTCTAAAGCGAGTCTTCCCGAAATGCCAAAACTATAGGGAACGCCTACTCCTGGCAAACCTTCTTCCGCTTTGGTTCACCCGTCACCTTCGAGTCATTTCTTTTATCCATAAGATCACAACTTGCTTGCCACTCGCCAACTTTGCCCACCCAAGTCACCACTACGCCACACGCTCTAGTAACTCTTCTATCCAAGCTAACCATACCCCCACAATATTTAAAAAAATCTATCTCTTCTTCAAAGCCACTAATGTCTTCAACGCTCTTCCCACAGACATAAATCTCCTACCCCAGCACGAATTCAAAAAGGCAGCCCATCAGTACTTCTTCAACAATTTTCTTTGTGATACGACCGACTGGAAATGAAACTGGTTCCTTCTCAATCCATAACATTTACTTCACCCCTGGCTATTCTCGTTACTAACTTCGGAGGGCGAAATCCCTCAGGCAGTCATCTAATCTTCCACTTTAACTCTCTGGTCTTAATCTTTTCTTCTAGACTCACTGATACCACTTCTCAGCTCATTCCTGACCCCATCATATCCACATTGTGGATACTTTACTATGTTTTGCTCATCAAATTCTTTTCTTTCTTGTTTCAGCGGAGGACCGGAAACCCAACATCCCTACCGACCCACCAACGGTTCGCTTCGGACATCGACTCCCCCTGGTCTTCCTTCAATCACAACCACGTTCTACGGATGCCTGCGACACCTGCAAGACTCGCTCGCTTCAATTCTGCAGATTCCATCCATTTCCATGCTTTGCTCCATCAACTCAATCTCCACGACAATGGACTCCATCGGTCGACGTCTACCTCGGGTCCGCCATCTTTTTTTCGATCTCACATTCACCTAGAAGCTCTGATACTTCATGGACTATCCTCCAAAAGGAGTCAGCCGCAGTAAAGTAAAGTAAGTAAGTAATTCCACTCACCTCCACATATCCTACCCTTGATTTATTATTTCAATGGTCGGGCCAGTTGACCTTTGATGCCAAATAAATGCATTATTATTATTATATGTAATCCACAGAATGAAAGAAATTTTATGGAACTACCTGATCCTTTGGGAGACCAGGAATCAGGACTTGTAATTGACAGTGATGAATTGATAAAATTAATGTTAAAAATCAAATAAAAAAAACAAAAAGATCACCTTGGTATTTCGATTGATAACCTGCTTCAATTACCCTTAACTTTTAGGAATGTGCTCTGCAACTTTATAAATAGAATTTTGAAGGGAAATTACCAATCGATATACTAACGATAGTAGCTAAGCCGTTGCCAAAAATAAGTACGCCAATTTGCGCCAGTGCTTATAGATTAATCTCTATTATCCCTTCGTTTTTGAAGATAATAGAATGATTGATACTAGATCATTTAGAATGTATGTTGCCGGCTGATTTTGATTTATGTCAACATGGCTTTACGAAAGATAGATCGACAACTACTAATATGCTCTCTATGTGGAAACATGTAATTTCAGTAGATGAGAATAAATTAGATGCATTAATTGTATTTATAGATATTTCAAAAGCCTTTGACTCTATATCTTTTGATGCTATTTTGAATGCGATTAGTTTGTTGAATATTGATCCGAATATTTTTAGATTACTTAAATACTATTTATATAATCGAAGAATGAGTATTCAAGTAAACGATTTGACATCAAAATCGAAACGAGTAACGAGTGGAGTTCCACAGGGATCAAGTTTGGGGCCAATTTTATTTGAAATCGTATTTGCACATTTGGAAACTAAGATCCTTAACGGTCGAGTTTGCAAATACGCTGATGATTTAAAAATTATCTTCCCAATTGATCCAAAAAATGAATTCTCCAAAAATAATGTGACATGAGTAGATATTTGATTACACTAGGGCTGAGAATAAACAATAAAAAGACGAGAGATTTAAAAATAGATAACAGAACAAACTTTCATTGTTTATTTTCATGATACAGTGATTAATGATGTGTTTGAAATTAAACTTATGCAAGAAATTAAGGATTTAGGTATAACTATTCAATGTACAGCTTCTGCTGAGAGACATATTGAAAGTATAGTAGGCAGTGCCAAGAAAAGATGGGCACTAATAAATCGAAATATCTTATCGAATGACATAAAACTTAAAATGTATATAATATGGATTAGACCGATACTAGAATATGCTGTCGCTACTTGGAATCCATTAAAAAAGGGTTTGTCCAATAAGATAGAAGCTGTACAGAGAAAAGTTGTGAAACAAATTAGTCCTATCTCCTGCACTATATACGCCTCTAGATTACAGTTTGTGTCATTGCAATCTTTGTGGTTTCGGAGGATGTTCTATTGCATAAAAGTTTTCCATCTGAACCAGTGGACTGGTGCCTATATGACTCCGATAAGAAAGAGTCATGAAGTTGGAACTAGATCTGGGCATTTGGCAATATCCCTCCTTTGGTGGGGAATGTTGCGAGCAAGTTATTCTCTTTCTCGAAAATCTACAAAATTTATAACCAATTGCCAAAGGGGCTTAGAGAAATGCCTCCGTCTAAGATGTCTTTTAAATTTTTATCTACTGAACTTGAAAAAGTCTACAATCCTGCTGATATTTTTTATTTTGATTATGATAATACTTTCTCATGGTTGAATAAAAGACAAGGATAATTGTTATCGGAAACAGATTTTCTTGAGATTTTCATTTCCAAGTTTTGTTTTATCATAATTGAAATGTTATGCATTATATCATCATGTTAGTTAACAATTCATACAATCAATTGCTAGTCATGGTTCTCAAATTTTTGCATAATGTTTCACTCGAATTATACCTTAATTGTTCCTATTTTGATGATGTATCTATAATTCTCTACAACCGCATTTTCTGATATTGATTTATTTTATAGTACAACTAGTGAGATATACTTATCTATATATGACTAATTGCACAATTTTATGTGATGTGATAATTTTTTTATATATATTGTACATTTACCAATTTTATTATTTGATGGAATATGTGAGGTTTGAATCCAAATAAAGGTATTCTATTCTATTCTATTATAAATTTTTTTGGAAGTTCTTTTGTTCATATTGTCGAAGTTTTTGACTTGTCTTGTCGAAGGTGAAAAGTTTTCTCTGAGTTGCTGAAGCGCACAAGCGGAACACTGCGTGGTTCCATCTACGATATCTTTGCTAATAAATTATTGTAATATACTCATGTATTGTTCTGATTAATTATCAACGAAAAGAACAACAAATTTGCTTCAGGTAATTGGCGTGGGTATGTAGAGGTTAAATTAATTATTGGACACCAATTAACCTCTCATATAAAAATAAATCAATTTTTTGGACATTTGATGTTATCGCTGGTTTTGTAAAACAATATTGTAATTTTTGAAAAATATTGTAATTTTTTGGAAGTTCTTTAGTTCATATTGTCGACTTTTTGATCCATTTTAATCTCGCTTTAGATCCCAAATCTAGGACCATTGGACAAAGCACTGGGATAGTGACTTATGCTGAGACTGGGACCTCAGTAGTTAGGTCAGTGAGACTACCGATGACTTGGCGGATGTCATCGAGAAACACCTGGCCGTGTTTCTGCCATTCAATGCTAAACGCAAGGGTTTAAAGACAGGCATAGAACATCACATCGAGTTGGTGGAGCCACTACCTTGTTCGCCGAAGTCTCAACCGTTAGCACAACACAAGCAGCAGGTTGCTATTGAAGAATTTAAGCGGTTGAGAGAAGAAGGAATTTGTAGGCGTTCAAATTCCAACTTTGCATCTCCAATAGTGGTTGTTCCCAAACCTGAACCAGGTCAATGGAGGGTTTGTGGTAACTATCGTCTATTGAATTCGGTAACGAAAGGCGATTCGTATCCTCTACCGAACCAGAGTACTTTGCTCAGGGATATAATGGGGTATGAGGTATATACAACGTTAGATCTGCAGAAAGCGTACTATCAAGTACCTATGGAGGCAGAATCTATACCGCTCACAGCAGTGCGATTACCTGGAGGAGGATCGCATGAATTCTTTGGTTTGAAGAATGCAAGTCAGACATCCCAGCGTCTGACGGAGGAAGTTCTTCAAGACTCCATTTGCTAGTGTATATAGATGACATCATTATATATAGTCAATCTATATAAAGTCCATCCCCTCCTCAAC
>JAQBSW010008314.1:0-35025 GCA_029291075.1 Eudiplozoon nipponicum | reverse complement strand
CAGGTGCTACATTAAACTTGAATCAATCCATTTATACTTGTGACCGGCTAATCTCATAATAACTAACAAAGTTTCATTAGATAGACGCACTTGGCTTATGTACATGTGTATGCATATAATTGGTAAGTATTTGGTCAAGTATAGCAGCATACACATGTACATCCATTTAAGTGAATCTTCAGTGACTGGATGTTAAATAACGCTTTGCACGCGTCAGAATTATTGGCTTATTCTTACCATGTAGAACATATAAACTATTGGCACTTATTCAAAATAACCAAACTATCGATTCTTCGATGGTTTATTTATTAATTTTGCACATTTAACTGGTCACATAGACCGTTCACCTGGTTGTTGTTAATAGCCATTTTAGACACTAAATCTAAAATCAAATCATAAATGTAATTAAAGACAAATCAAAACTACGTAACAATGATTTGTGTATCGGAACGTAAAGTAAAAATTCCAAGCTGTCAACCTTTTAAGTGTTTTTAGAACGGTCTCCTCAAGAAAAGCCATTCCTCACTGTCAGACGGACTAATTATTCGTCTATCTACAAGGCAAGTTTAGTCATTACCAAGATACTGCTTTAATTGTATGCATTAATGTTGTCTCCAATGGCCAGTACGGAAGTTCCAATTATGTGTTCCGCCGTAACATTATCTTCCGTCAAGAGTTCTCAATACAATTTAATAAGCGTATGACATTTAATTTACAGCAACACAAAACCATTAAACAATAATTAATTGCGCAGGTGGTGGTAACAATTCTTTAAATCAAGTTTGCGAGTTTGAAGTTAACACCAATCTCATTGAAATTAACCAGCCGTCAAATAACATAGCACGACTGGTTAAATAGTGCGTGCGACTGGCGGTAGTTTAGCTATGTTGTTAGACGACTGGTTAAATACAATGGTATTGGTGTTTACCTCAAGCTCGAAAACTTTATTTACGTAACACAAGACCACGTTAGTCTAAATTGTTGTTATATACTTCTTCATAACAATAAATATATATGCTAAAATTTAGAATTAGAGCTGAAAACATGTACAAAAACTATCAAATTTAACATGCCTGCAGGTAAGGCCTGTTTACTGTTGACATGCCCGTTTCTAATTTCTTCCGCAAAAAGTCCGACACTACTCAACGGTCCGAATAAAGCATTGTCACTAATATCATGGAATGTGTGTTCATTATTAGTCGCCGGTGGAGGGGCAGGCAGAACGTTGCTTTTCTTATTTATGCCTTTTCCTCCAGCATGCTTCCTTAGTAGGCCCAGTCTGCCGCATTTAATCTTTCTTGCCTGTTTTCTCAATTGATTTTGGTGCTCCTTGCTGTGCATCAGATAGACTGACGCATTACTGACTGGCATACCGAAATTTTGCTGTAGCATCGTTGCTTCGTCAGTTACTCCCGGCGGAAACACGCCAACGTTGCATCGACTCAAAGACTGCGACCGATAAGCATGTGCAGCTGACGCACCAAATGCGGTCTGGCGGAAGCCATTTTGATGCTCGTCCTCATGGAAGTGAAGAGGCAGCCTCACCGAAAAGCCACCATCGGTTCTGCCGGATGCACCCAACGTCGAGCTCGAAATGACACTCGGCTTTTCACAGTGACGTGCGCATCGACACGCAAAGATAGTACAGATAAACAACACAAGAAGGCCAAGCACCAGGCAGAGTATTATAAGGCCGATTATAGCGGCCGTCGGTCCAGCACTAGAAGCTCTGGATGTATCATCAGGCAGTTTGTCGTCAGTTGAAACAAAGCCACCAAGTATCCTGTCACTGTCACCGTCTTCGTTATCATCGGAATATCGACTATTCGAGTTCACGGAATTCGCCGAACTCAAGACATCGCCTAAGAACAATGCAATTAATTCAATACGAGATTGAAAACTACGAAAGCAATGTGCAAACAAATCCTCTTGCATTTTGGCAACTCTAATTTGTGTAGGCTAACACTCAGTAAAATATCCCGTCAGAAATAAAATAGCAAATTTGATAGAATTTACATGACAGATTTACTTGAAATTCAAAATATATTTTGTTATTAAAATTGATAAATAAAATGAACGTGAACTCAGAATTTGTGATAGAAATACTATAATTATGGTGAGGCAGTTTATTACATTTAAAAGCAAATAAACAGTGTATATATGCGATGTTTCAATAGAATGATGCGCAATGTTACAGAATAAAACTTTACAGAAACAGCATCTGTCCAAAATGGTTTTCATCCTCAATTAAAGTTAAATTAGTGCAGTTACAAAATCATGACCACTTTAGGCTTAATACACATAAAATATGTGTTAAGTTTACTTTGATACTTGAGAAGGAACGGCAAACGATATATTTATCAAATATAATACGATTTTTTGTCTTCTTATATACGGTCAATATATATGTACATTCAACTAAATGTGCGCGTGTGTATTCTGGCATCAGAGGTTTAATTTTTATTATTTTTTGAATACATTAATGGCAACTGATTAAACGTAATACAAAAGTTTACATCGACTTAAATTTCAACTATGACTTATCTAAATTCATAGAATTACTAATAGAAACGAGCATATAAGTGTATACATATCAAAACACATATACTTTATAATATATATTGCTTTGAATATTAGTCAAATTTTTGTTACAAAAGAAACATTCAATAATGAATAGCATGTTTTTATGCATGCGTGTGCGGTGACATAGTTCTTGCACGTACGATTAACAAAAACCTACAACATCTATTACAAAAATTTATTAAATCAAGCTTGGCACCGTCAAGTAAATCTAACATTTCCGAGCATCAAAAGGAAAAGTGAGACAAAGCCGATTTACCGAGTTTCGCAGTTCCACAAATGTTAAAGTCCGAAAATATTATTACGGGCATACGAAGTTTTGAATGAAGATCGTTTTGTAAACCTGATTAATTGAAATTACCTGATCCAGGCGTTTTGACTAACGCAGCTTTCATTGTGTTCCAGTCGTTTATATATATATATATATATGTATATATATATATATATATATATATATATATACCAAGTTTGTAAAGGATACCAATACTATGGATATTGTGTCAGTACCCGATACCAACATTATAGTATCGAAAAGGTACATGGTACTAACACTATGGTTGCATAGCTATTCAAAAAAGCATACACCCTTTAGTCCACCGTATTTCTTTGTTTGCGCTGGGTCCAATTCCTCACTATCATATTACTGATCAACAATTGCACCTTCTAACAAATTAGTTCAGTTGTGACCAGAAGGATAAACCAAAGGCAGCATGAACGGAAAGTATAATCTCACGCAAAACCTAATACATACTTGCATATATATTAGCTCTTCGCAACAAACAGTATTTAACTGTAATATATTGAATTGAATGATGTCATGCTTACCACGAAATGTGATAACTGATATCGATGAAGGCCAGAGTGTATGGTTTAACTGTAGTAACATGTGTTCGGAAATTGTTGTAATTCTCAATTTGGGTGAACTTTAGCATAAATTTATATCCATCAGGATGGTATCATGTACCGACTCGGAAATCATAGTGTTAGTATACGGTACTCATCGATTTCAAAAAGGTATCAGTTACTAACACTATAGCCATAGTGTTAGTATCATTTACAGACTCGGTATATATATTATATAGTGTGAGTTAGCATTGAAGTTGCATTGTCGTTGACTTCAGATTATGTTAGCTTTACTATTACAGGTTTACACATTAGTCTAGGAGATTGTACCGTCCTATTATTCCACATTCTTCTACTAAATATATAGTGGTTAAAGGGCGTAATACCGGCTCCTACTGATGAGTCGCCAGTAAGCACGAAACGAATGTGCATGAGATTATACTTTCCGTTCATGCTCCCTTTGGTTTATCCTTCTGGTCACAACTGAACTAATTTGTTACTAGGTTCGCAAAACCTAATACATACTTGCATATATATTAGTTCTTCGCAACAAACAGTATTTAATTGCACCTTCAGTTGTTTTTCCTATCAGACAAAGATATTTTGTTCTAATACATACATCTTTATTGTTTAATTGCATTACTATTTGGTTTTTATTTTGGTGTGATTTTTAGTTGATTGAGAAACGGTCTCGCCAATGAGTAAGGAAATATCTCAAGAGAAACTGCTGAATTTGATACACACTTGTTTAGGTTAAGCAAGGATTTGATAAGTTTGCAAATTTGTGGCATGCACCATTCTATCTATTTTAGACAATATTTAGGCTGAGTATCTAGTTTGATAACTAGGTTGTTTAGGACCGGAAAGGCAGCGCACAAAATCTGTCGTTGACAAGCTTGGAGATATGAAATTCTTTCACCTAGAACCGAGAAGGTTGGCAGACCAACACAAAATGCAACTTCCTCTGGTTCTACATGACTTGGCCATTGGAATACTGAGCCGATAATGTGGGGCCGACTTCCAATGATGAGTAATTTGAAAGCAAAGTATGCGGTAACAAGATTATGCCTGTTTTTTTATGGCATATTTGATTCCAATCCTTGGCACAAGGTGACCGAAGATTGCACAAAGCACACAAAAACACAGGTACATAATAGCTAATTACTCGAATCAGGAGGTGACTTTAGTTGTACTGTGCAAAAATAATGGTCTTACCTGGTTTCTCTTCTGAATTGGACGTATTGCCTATCTCTGGAGGTATATCTTTTGAGATATATTCTAAAAAAGACAAATATCAAACAAGGTACTTTAAAATAATAATAATAATACATTGATAAAAGACAAACTAACATGAGTGCAGGACAACTACACTAAAACTCCGAGTAACATTTGTACGTTCATTAGATTAATGTTGACTCATAAACTGTTAAAAAAACTGAAAATTATAATACTACTGCCTACTTTCTGTCGAAATCAGAAATGCGTACATGTGATAAACATCAATCCCTTTTTTAACCAGAACAAATATTGTCAGCTAGACGTATTTTTTCCTCATCTTTGCTCTTCATCACAGCTACTGAGTTTCCATCATGGTTTTTGTTACCGATTTTTCGGCTTTCAATTTTCGGAACCCTTTTCAATGGTCTCCTCATCGTGATAATTTTACACAATAAACGTTTTATAAATTCCCAAATTTTTTTGCGCTGAGCGGATCAATGAAAGAGGTTCTGGAAATTGAAAGTCGAAATATCGGTAACAAAAAAATTGACAAGAATGCAACAACTTTTTTGGTCAGATAAAATCAGGTAATTTTGTAATATCCCGTCAAACACAGCATCTCTGTTATGCTACACGTACTGGCGAATTGGAGCCTTACTCAAAACTCGACATAAAGCAAATAAACATGAGTCAAACAGTATTGCATATTGTAATGACTAAGACACCATTCACCTGTGCAAACATAAAAAGAAATTTTCTCAGATCTTAGGCATAATCAATTTTCATTTTATCCTCAATTATCCACAAATGATCATATTTATGCATGTTCGAAGAACTATTTCACCGCATGTGTTGAATTGAATTGTGAATACACATATGCAATTGCAAAAAAGATATTTTATTCACCACATTAATTTCACTAGCAGAAACAAGTTAGCTATTTATGTAACCCTATGAATTAAGAAATTGCCTTTTGACGTATGCAAGCAAAAAATGCATGTTCAGTCATCGAGCCTTAGATGGCAGTAACGTACGTAAATTATTAGGCATTTCTCCTTTTTACACACTCTCTCTATTTTAATTTGAGGTTTGGTATTCTTGTAGATAATATATAAATATGTTCATTCCATCGTACCTGAGGAGCATAATTGAAATAGATATTTCTTTTGGTTTTAATTTTGCTTTGAATGTAAAACCGCCATTTGGCAGCGCGTCATTTTTGGATGTTATTTCCATATTTCTCTTTTGAAGACATTTGCGTTGGGCTGCCATTTAGATTTATAGTTTTATTGGTGTAAAAATTTATCAATCTCTGAGTGTGATCTCTGATACTGGCGATCGAAACGTCAGCACAACGCAAATAATCCATTTACCTGACCTAAATAAAAAAGATTGTCATATTATAATAATTCTGTGAATTCCACAAAAGCTCGCGTTCAAAACGAATCCTTGAACATATAATAATATATTAAAATTCATATATACAACTTTCACTCACTGGTAATCTAACATATTCTGCTTCTTTAAATCAAGTTTACGAACATTAAGTAAACACTAATCCCATTGTATTTAACCAGTTGTCGAACAACATAACAAAGCTACATTCAGTCATACGCACTATATGCTTGACTGGAAATAGGCTTAACAATTTATATGAAGTTACGAACATAACTTGTTTGTAGCTTTAGCGAAATTCACATAAAATAATCAATGAAGAAATTATTGACTGCTTAATTGTATAACTTATATTAAATTCCTACCTGAGCGCTTTGTCACATATTATAATCAAACTACTAGCTCTGAATACATTTAACATGGCTAATCTTTCCTATGATTAATTATACTCTTCGAAAGTCAACTCAGCTAATTTAAATGTTGCTCAATTCCATAGAAAGTATATACTAGAAATACGAATTGTATTTGTTGAAAAATGGTCGTTTGTTAGTTGACGTTAACACAATACCTCCTTTCTATACATTCCTATAATGCACATGTTCCACTTACTATAACTCGCCTAAAGGCATCACATAATTCATACAAATTCGAATAGATTTTCACCGTATAATAGTTCCACGTGCGTTTAGAGTGCAGTGACGGCTCGAATGGTGAATATCCGATATGCAAAAGCATACGCATCAATTTTAGTACTCCTTTTGTTTATGCTGGCTTTGATATCTCCTCCCAAATATACAAGACCATGCATCTTATTAGCTTCGTCTCGTTTAATATACAAGTGCATACATGTTGAGTCTTAGCAACTAAATATCGTAAGTTTATCTAAATTATTCCCATCGCACGCAAGAATTTAAAAATGGTAACTCGAAAAAAGGAATACAATTTGCTACTTATTAAAAATTTGTTACTAACCACACAAATAAAATTCCAGTTTCTATCTAGTTTGTAGAATTATTTAAATAAAGTTACGATCCCGATATAAACATCAATCGTATAATATATAAATGCATCAGTATAAACTAAATAATGTATAAGGTAACAAAGGCAGATCACCCAATAGACCGGTTTCTTCCTTATTAAGAATATTTCAAGTCTACAGTTTTGCCGCAGACATGGTTCGAACCGGGGCGCAGTTTATGCGGAGTCTGTGACTCAATCTACTGCACCACCCTGCTGCGTAATACGTGAAGAATTCCCAGTAAGGACGACACCGATTTACTGGATGAATTGCTTTTGTTACCTTATATAATGATTAATTTACACTGATAAACGTGTGTATATGCATATATATATATATATATATATATATATATATATATATATTTATATTGCGTTTAGTGTAAAATCGTGATAGTCAATAAAGTTAAATCTCTTTCCTATAAACGGAACATACTTTTTAACATAGGAAAACTTTTGAAAAATAAATTTCAAAAAGGCATAGGTAAACTGATACTGACCACTTAGAAATCGTATCTCACTGAGGAGAATCCACGAGTCGTCAAAGTACATCTTCACCTGAAGATAACGGCCGTACAAGTTTGAGAGGTCTAAATAGAGCGTTGCTAAACCGGGTGAACGATCATCTCTCGTGTAGTGTTGAGATATTGCAGGCTGTTCGGAGAAATATTTGCCACCGACACTTGCACGCACCTCAACAAATCTGGGAATTCGAATCTGTGCAGTTTACAATAAGACAATGGTTTCATTAAGTTAAAATTAGTTTAAAATTGAATTTAAATTACCTGAAAAGCGCTTATTTGATAACTTGAACAAATAAGGGTCGCAAACAGACAGTTCTAATCGATTAAACAATCAGTGATTGCGAAGGTGGTGGTAACAATTCTTTAAATCAAGTTTGCATGTTTAAGTAAACACCAACCCCATTCTATTTAACCAGCTGTCGAACAACATAGCAAAATTACTATCAGTCATACATACCGATGCGGTTCGACCTTCCATGATCATCATCAGAGTACGATAGCAAACTGACTAACGAGGATCACACCGCATTGCATATACATAGAAAGAAAAATTAGATAATCGGCTCTCACCTCCAGTAGCATCGCATACATTGTACTTGACTGGAAATGTCGGCTGGACAATTTCTATGCAGTCATGGACATTGACCTTTTGTAGCTTTGGTCGTATATATATATATATATATATATATATATATATATATATATAACAAATAAATTAACGACTTAATTTAATGAATTAACTTGAATACCCTTGAAATCAATAATTGTTTAATTGTATTACCTATATGGCGAAAGCTGCAAAACCTGTACTCATTGCATGGAAATTTATTACAGCCGATATTTCCATTCAGTACAATAATTGTGAGACTGCTAGAGCTGAGTACCGTATAGCTAAGTTAGCTGTCAATATACATATATATATATATATATATATATATATATATATATATATATATATGCATTACAATGTTGTCCTCTCTAGTCCGTTTTCTGTCGTAAACTGATGATGATCAAGGAAGCTCGAAAGGCGTCAGTACGTGTAACTGACGGTAGTTTTGCTATATTGTACGACAACGGGTTAAATGCAATGTTATTGGTGTTTATTTAAAGCTTGCAAACTTGATGTAAAGCACAGTTCTAATCGATTCTTGATAAATTGCAAATTTTAAGATCATCAAAAACATCATCACAAGTATGAAAAGTGATCGGAAAAGAAAAAAATTTAAACATCTAATCAAGTCAAAATAAGAATGTTACAACACGCGAGGTCTGAAATTGTTTATGTAAAGTCTTTAACAAAAATTGATTGTGTTAGCGAAGGAAAAATATATTACACATAGTTTGTATGGACTACTGTGGATGAGAGCCACATTTACGAATCTCCCTACCTTGTATATATATATATATATATATATATATATATATATATATATATATATATATATCTGCTTGATCCCAATTAGCTAAGTTTGCCGCCGTGCACTGATGTTGATCATTTAATGTCTAAACGCGTCCAAAACATGCAAATGATGATGAGTCTTCCTGTGCCGTGTGACTGGTTAAATAAAACTCAAATTGATGTATATTTCAAGTACACAAACATGATTGTCATAATTGTTAAGAGAGTTCTTTAGGTGTTTCAACGGTTTCTTTGAAACTTTTACTTCCGTTGTTCAAAACTAGCGAATGCTGCGTTCAGTACGCCTCACTAGATGTCAGATGCTCTAATGAATTCATCCTCAGATGGCAGCAACAACGACGATAACAACAACAACAACAACAACAACAACAACAATAACAACAACAACAAAAAACACATTACAAAACGCAACACAAATGGGTGAAAAGCTGAATTATTCAGTCGAATTTTCACAAGCTCTTCTGAGATTCTATGCGCCGAAGAGTCAATCTCCAAATGTGCATTCAGGCATAAATCAATGTGCAGATGTCTATTAAATTCAAAATCTCAAAGCTTAAAAGTTCACGAGGCACTACATCTGTTCACAGTTATCTTACATTACATAATCTGTCCAGAATAACTGTGCATTTATGCAAAATATCCATAAGTAGTTAAAGTTATAGAAGTCCAGAGACGCAAAATTCAGAATAGCATTTGCTTGATACAATGAAATTATGAGACGCCTACGCAAAATTTAGACGCTCAATACCGGTGATGACCTATGCTATGCATAGGCTGACGATTTTCAATCGCTTCAATAGGCTGGAAGAACAAAATAAGTACCTTTATCTAAATCATTTTTGCAAGCTTTAGACAAGAAGTAATCCAGATGTACCCACTTGGTCTCGCAACATAGTAAAACGACCGCCAGTCACATGCGTTGACGTGTTTCTACCTTCCATGACAATAAATAATTCCTCATCTGGAAATTAAAGTAAATCCCAACACCATTGTTTTAAAAATGAAACTTCTCGCATATGAAACACGTAATTACATCAAAACTTTACACTATTGATGCAAAACGTAGGCGTTTTGGAGACACGCTACGAAATTTCAGTTAAATGTCTTAAAGAAGATAGTGCATTGATGGACAGCGTATGGACTCTGCTTGTTAGAAAACCACAGCTTCAACGACCAACGAACACATCAACGAAAATAGTAGGTAAGCTTCTTGTGTCAATTAGAAAATGCATGCTCAGACACCAACTAGATAACCATTTGAAATTGTAATAGTGAGTATAGTTTCTGTGGCTCTACGATCAAAGTATCAAAGATTTACACTGAGACTTAAGTGTCCACATCCTGCTAGAAAACCTGTAAATTTATGATGAGATTACAAATATGGCAGAAATAATAATCTAGCAGATGAGTATTCTTTCCAACTAAGGGTTATTGCATGATCTAATCAATAACCAATTACCGAAATCTACCAACTGGTTTATTAAACCAGTAAACTGCTAACTAAAATGCATGTCTATTCACCTGTTGATTAAAATTGTTCGACGCTTGCCAAAGCATCATTGAGAAGTTGCGTACACCATCAAACTTAAATAGTAGACTAACACTCTGCGGCTGAATGTCTGTCGGACGGGAAGAATGTTCTGATGATAGTAGGAATTCGGCAGACGTCTCGGTGTCATTGTCCCGCTTCGAGTTGACTCCACTGTTGTCTGTTATTCTTTGCAATGATGTCGACCATCTTGACCTATGCCATCCGACATAATATCGATTTTTGTCGGTATCTGATCCAGACGACCTCTTCAATAGCAACATGTCAACGAGGCCACTACTGGGTTCTGGCAAACTAGTTGGTTTATGCAGGCGTCTGTCCAGTAGACAACCAATTCCATGGCGCAGCATAGCGCCATTTTCAACTCGATCGCCATCGTAGCATATATCGGTAAAGCTGAGCCCCCGACGGTCATCTAACTGGGATGTTGACAATGTCGATACAGAATTCGATGCCGACGAGGAGTCAGAGTTAGACGATGCGGCTGAAGCAGAAGCTGATGATACGGACGCGAAAGACGACGATAATGATGAAGCTAGCGGTTTTTGTCGTTTTGTGTAGTCATCGTCCATTCGTGCTTGATAGAGACGGTCCCTACTGGCAGCGGCAGATAAACGCGCTTTTGGATCATCAAATTGTAGAATATTACTCGTGCTATTGATATTTTGTTGACTAGCTATATCTAAAGAGGATGCATCTGAGAAACGAAGTGCGGTGTACGATGAGGTTGGTGATTGGTAGGGCGCTGTAAACAAACTTCCCTCTGGCATACTGTACTCAACAACATCGTCTGAAAAAATAATTTTTGAAAAAATTAGCATAATTTACTTGAGCTAATATGTATGATAATAATAAATAACGGCGAAAGAATAAATAAATAAATAAATAAATAAACAACATAAATTATTGATCAGTGATTTATTTAACATTTTAAATGGCATTACACTTGGTTTTTCAGTTTCGTTGTCAATTAAATACAAGACACCCAAAAGCATTCACGTCCCAATTAAAAAATAGTGTATCCAACAATATCCTTCGCGATTGACCAAGCTCGGAGAGCGAAAATAGCTGAAAATCAAGGTCAACTGTGAAACATTAAATGGAAACAAATAGATTGTTAATTAATTAATTAATTAATTAAGCTACTAATGTTTACACGATCGGTGATACAAATTATATATTTATATAAAGTTTGCGGAGTTCTGGTGCGACTATAAGAAATCCGCTAACTTGTTTTAATCAACTGAAGGTTATTGTTATCTGACCCATTGCTACTGCAAAAAGAAGAAGCACCACTAATCAAAGCTTGTTTATCGATGTATTGTTCTCTATCTCTTCAATGTAAATAAAACGAGTAAATGCTTGTTAACGATTAACAAAAAATTATAAACTTAATCCCATTGTATTTAACCAGTCGTCGAACAACATAACAAAACTACCGCTAGCCGCAACGCACTTATGTTGTTCGACGACTGGTTAAATACAATGGGATTGGTGTTTACTTCAAGCTCGCAAACTTGATTTAAAAAATTGTCACCACCACCCGCGCAAACAATTATTGTTTAAATATAAACTTAGTTTCAACCGATATTTCTAACGTGCGTGTAAATATTTACCAACACAGTACTAATATCAAAAAGATTTTTCGGCCATGCCAACTGACAAGTACAAACCAGCGTCAACATTAACGCATACAACTTGACACAAATGCACAACAACCTGCGCAAACGTGTTGATTTAGACATTTAATGCAAAGTTTGCAAAGAGAGTAATAGTGGACACGACACACCTTAAAACACCTCGCCCAGGAGTTATTTGTCTTCGGAGGACGAGTCTTGTATTAAAAATTTAGATCGCTTAGTCGCATGCCGCAATAAGTCCTTCTAAGTATTCACTATGTGGCGCGATATATGGAGTTTAACATGATAGTGTAGTGGATGGCTTGGTTTGTGGCGGCTATAATGCACATGGAAGACTGTAAGAGGCAGAGCGCCAAGCCGGTGTAAGCGATAAAATAGAAGCCAAATGACATACCGAAAACAATTCCAACACTAAAATTGGGCATTCGACGAGTATTTTAATTTTTTTATACCTCCGAGTCGCTTTTCATTTGAATACGCCGGCGAGCGATCATGCTGGAATATTTCTTTCTGCCAAGAAAGAGGATCACACGAATATACGTCGAACTGCATCAACATTAAAGTGGCTTATCGTCAAAATCACTTGTCTGGCAAATCCACACCATTAACAAATGATATAATTGTATTCGCGAAACCACATTTTAAACATTTAAAATCAATTTCCAACTATTTAGTGGATTTTTAAATCAAGTTTGCCAGCCTGATATAAGCACCAATCTTATTGTATCTAACCAGTCATACAAACTACCGTCAGTCACACGTACTGACGCACTTCGATCTTCCGTGGTTATTATCAGAGTGCAATGGCAATGTGACTAGCGAAGACCAAACCACAATGAATAAATCAGATATGCGTCTCTCACCTTTAGTAGTCTCGCATACATTGCATTTGACTGTATGTATTTATATATATATATATATATATATCCATAAAGCTTCGTATGTGGCTAACAAATTGCAGCCAAATTTATGCAAGCAGAAGAAGCCTGTTCAGGCATTGAGCTTGAACTGGATATATATATATATATATATATATATATATATATATATATATATATATATATATATATAGTTTCATTAATCGATTCCCCTTCTCTTGATCTGATTATTGGTCTCGATATTCACAGAACCGTTTAGAAACTTGGTTAGCTTCTATCTACCGCGCAAAAACTCATTGTCAGCGTTAGTGGATGGTCACGTTTTTGTTATCAGTCCAACCCTGAGCGAAATGCATGGCGCGTTAACACTCCTGCATTGACCACCCGCTCAACGATTCATGAGTCAACTCCACATAGCAGAGGCTACTTTGGACCATGTACCGCATCGGATACTTATAAATGTCTGTAACGACCAAGTTGTATACTGCAAAAATTCAATTGGAAAGATGCAAAGCTCGTAAATAATGCATACCAGATGATCGGGTGACCATGCCAACTAACTGATTAAAGTCATTATTCATTAGAGGCATAGAGCAAAACCGCAAAGTTCGAAAAGCAATCCATCTATACCAGGGTAGCAAACAAGAGTGCCAACAGAGCAGGAACCAGTGGCATACCGAATTGCTCCAATCTCAGTCCGATCTTCTTACTAAATTTTCCCAATAAGGACGAAGCCGCGGTCTCAGAGATGGATTGTATTTCAAAGAAAAAAATTTCCCCATATAAGATCAGGTAATAAGGGTTTTATTTGTGCATGGGATAAATATCAATCCAAAACAAAATGGGATTGGTGTTTAGCTCGAATTCACAAACCTGTTTCAAACAATTGTTACTGCGCAAATCCAATGCTTTTTCGAATGCATTAACGGAGTGATTAAAAATCCCCCACCTTTGTGTCAATGCTTATTGATGAATTAAAAAGAATATTAAAAGATTAATAACTCTGCTATAGTTGAAGGCAAAATACAAATAATATTGAGTGTAGAAAAACTCACCGGAAAATCGACAGCCATACAAAGACAGGCCAAGGCAGGTTGCCGTAGGTGTCTCACTATAGGGATAGAAACGAACCCATCGCGCGACTAACGGTGGATCCAGGTCATGTATACTGACCATATGCATATCCTTGTTGCTCTCGAATCGCTGGTAGCCCTTCACATGCTTGTTAAAAATAATGGAAAAAAACGAAAAATGATACCCATGTTTTAACACTTACCAAAATAGCAGCCATTTAATAGTTCTGTAAATGTCCTAGTAGAGTATGATGTTAGATTGACGATCAGAAGAAGGTAGTTATTTTTCCTGCAAGTATGCACAAACTGAGATCTATAAGCTAAGTAGCGGGTTCTATTTGCCATCGGGGCAAACGGATCTTTCGATGAACGAAAATAGCCGCAGAGAGTACACTTTGCATATAATGCCGAGCTAGTCTTGGCTTAAGGTTATTCAAAGATGCACTAACTCAACACCTTTGATCAAGTTTGCAGACATGAAATAAACACAAATACCATCTTTTCGGTAGCCAGGCTAACAGCAAGGCAAAAGGACACCATTGGACACACATACAGGGTCTTTTCATCCTTCCTTGTTATAATCAAATCATGACGGGAAATTGACAGAACAAGAATCCAGGAGCAATGTATACACTCCCTGTACTAACCTTTGTTTGTCAGCTTTCACGGTATCCAAGAAAATTCAAAATGCGTCAGTTAGCGTATTCGTCGCAAATTCTGCTATATTGTACGACTGACAAATTGAGAAATTGGATTGACACTTACGTCAAATCCAAAAACTTTTTCTTTTTCTTCCTTTTTTAGGGCTAGAATCTGGCAAATTAATCAAATTCATTTTTAAACAAAAAGGATGGTCTAGTTAATAACTTATGTATTCAAGTTAAGAAAAGTATGAGTTTTACGTAGGACAGCAGTTGGCTTCAAAATTAAACTTTTACGCGTCTCTCACATGTAGAATCACATTATTCAAAAATTGACAATCCAGAACTGCAAAAAAACGCGAAAAAACAGCATTATAAAGATCGCTTGTTAAAAATCGAACAAAAACTTTGTCTGTGGTAGAAAGAGCTGACTGCCCGGCTAAATCGTCTTATATTAGTGAAGATATACAGCGAACTGACCGCCTGGTTTGCATCATCATCATCACCATCACCCTCATCATCATCGTCATTATCGTCATTATCATTAACATCAACGTCATGGCCATCATTGTCATTATCATCATTATCATCATCATCATCATCATCATCATCATCATCATCATCATAATCATAACCATCACCATCACCATCATCGTCATTATCACCATTAAAATCAATATCATGGCCAACATCATCATCATAACAATCACCATCACCATCATCATCGTCAAAATCATCATCATCATCATCATCATCATCATCATCCTCGTCATTATCATTAACATCAACATCATGGCCATCATTATCATCATCATCATAATCACCACCACCATCATCATCATCAGGTTTACGTGTTTTGTTATGTTTGCTAATGTATATTTGTGTGTTTTATTTTATCCAAACCACACCAAAAGTGTATGAACTTTATAATTAGGTTTTCCTATTTGAACATTGGACTATAGGTGTATATTGTGCGAAATTTTAGTCAAATAATTCCTCGATTAGTTAGGTAACCCAGATGGCCAGAGTGGCGTAGAGAGGGCAGGGAGAAAGATAGAGTTGTGTAGATACTATTTTGTTATATTTTTATATGTAAACTTTTGGCCTGTGTGCCAAAATAACATTTGTATACTTTTATATGAATAAATCGTGATTGAGAGTTATTGTTGTGAGAAATGATATGATGAGGTTATATGAGCCAACAATGTTGTATTATTTTTTCTCTTTATACTACTTTTCAAGACATTACTTCTTTGTCATAAGCTCTTCTTGAGAATCGGGGCAGTTATTCTAGCCATATTGAGTTAATTACAGCAATGGTAGAAAGGAATAGGCTACAATATAGAAGCCAGACTATGAGTGCGAGGCTAAATGCCTCTAATATTACTTGAATATGCCTAGACAAGGGTGAATGCACTGCCAAATTACACCATATTGCCTGGAGTGTTGTGCTGGCTCCTACTAATTAAGAGCCAATTAGCACATAATGTGTGCCCCATAGGATTCGAGCTTCAATTCATATTGACTGTGACTTATCTTCCTGGTCCTACATGAATTAACTCGTTACTAGATGCCGCATACTTAATACGCAGACGAACACCTGTATTAACGACAGCTTCAAATTTTATATTGAGAATAATGCCGGCAAAGTGTGCTCTAAAATGCAGCAAATAATAATAATAATAATAATAATAAAAATAATAATAATAATAATAATAATAATAATAATAATAATTTCTGCTTTCAGTAATGCACGCAGTCATATCACTCGTCAGTTTAACAAAGAAAACCAGAAATTTCATGTTCCACTAGACATGCAACAATGCGGCCTTGCTCAGAATACTAGTACTTCAAATCACAGCCTGGCTTCAGGTCGCGAAATCATTGTACTTTTCAACACACGGCACATACATTGCGGTTCGATTCCTGTCAGTCAGATTGTCGTTGTGCTGTGATGACGATGATGAAACGCCGAAGCGTGTCAGTACGTGTGACTAAAATTTGCTTAAATCTGGTGGTGTGAGCAGTGTACTGTGTGTTATTAGAATCATGAAGATGGTATTGGAAATGAGGTACCGTAACCTCGCCAGACAACCAAGATTAGATCGAACCTCATTCCCGATGGTTATTAGGAATTGAGTGGAAGCCTTTGGAGTGAGGGAACGAATCAGCAATGAACTATCACGAAGCCGAACTCAACGCGTACTTGGAAATGAGGATCAATCGGATCATTGCGGAACTGAGAGTGCTAATCGACCACCCACGAAGTAAAATTGTGAATGCGTTAAATTAGGTTGGTTATATTTGAAAATAATTTTAAAAATGAAATCAATGTTTATTTGAAGCCCACGAGCATGATTTAATTTGATGGTAAGACTACAGATCACTAAGCTGGATGTAGAGGATTCAATTTGTAGACTGTCTGTCTTGGTTGTTACCGAAAAGCTAGTAAAATTTTCTTAAACTATGGCCACTTTTAACGATAAACTTGCTCTAAGCATTCTTGAGGACGAGCTATCGTTCTACTAAACTGACAATAAAGTTCAAAAATAAGGAAAAGACGAAACAAAATAAATATGACATTTATTTAAAGAAATACACATAATAAACTTTGAAACAATTATCAAGTTTATCTCGACAAGCTGAGAGTTCGTATTTCAAGTTTCGTGCATAACAATTCCAAATGACACAAAATACGTAAATTATTCCTGTCAAAACTTTTATTTTTGCACAAAACTTTAATTAGCTTCATTAGGGTATTTAAATCTGCCACAAACATTGTGAAGAAGTGTCCTTAAAGGGCATTAGGATAAAAATCAAGCTATTTTCACTAAAACAAGAAGTCTTATCACCTTAACGATGCTCAAGTCAAAAGGCTCCTTGTTAACGATAATAACCACTAATTTGATGTGATTATATATATATATATATATATATATATGTCTATTGGCCAAGTCAATCTGGCTTACGGTAGTTTTGCTATGTTGTTCGAAAACTGGTTAAATACAATGGGATTGGTTTTTACTTCAAGCTCGCAAACTTGATTTAAAAAAAGAAACTAGGCCGGTGGTAACAACTTTCGCAATTTGAAGAATCTTGCTTCGAAAAGAAGCATCTGATTGACAACGCTTAGTACCAACTTCGCATTGAATGGTCTATATCTCGAACGAAACAACTAACCAAATAACAAATAAAAATTGAAAACTTTGATGCCGCGCGTTACATTTGGATTAAATTGCATGACACTAAAACAAATGCTCGTGCAACAGCTCTGGCTACTATCACTTTGTGCCAGATAAGGAGGAAGTTCTTTTAGATCATGAATTGTATTTAATGTCTTATACTATGTTTAATTTAAACCAAAAACAATTATTTATTCACATCGTATCATTCTGCATTGTATATATATATATATATATATATATATATATATATATATATATATATATATATATATATATATAAATTGTCACTATAAACTAAAAATAGCATAAGATAAATACAGTCAATAAAATTGACCATTTTCGTACTTTGTGGAAAATCATCAAGAAGTAGATTCAGTGTTGCAGCTCCTCCTTTACGATAACGAAGCTGCACATACCATTATCTTTTGATATATATGCCAAATTGTGATTTTTCTCCAGTCTATCCTCCCGATGGATCGGTTTAGGCATCATTAACTGGTCCTTTCCTATTTTGTATTTGAAGGTAGGCCCCAAATCATCAAGGGAATTGATTTTGACGTTAAATAAATTGGCAGGATTTAATCATGTTAATACTATTTCTGTAATCCTAAACATTACCTAAGATATCAAGTTGAACCTATCAAGATTGCCAGATTCGTTTTTCATTAAGCTCTCATCAAGTAAATGCCAGAATCACCACGACTCAAAGTTAAACAGGAGTGCATTTGATTCAGCTTCTACACGCAATCTCCAATCAGAAAATGATTTTCAAATTCTCTGAACCAAATACATTCCAAATTAAATCTGGACAGTGGCAATTCCGGAATCTGCCTGGTGAGTCCCTCATAAAGATGAAAGATATATATATCGAAAAAGGGGGTATTAACAAAGACTACCAACTGTGTATATTTTTCATATATTATTACATTAAATAAAATTCAGGTAACTTTTCCATATGCATAGGTAACTGGTGAGTGAGTTAGGCTTCTCTTTGACCACTTTTACTATACACAATTGAAAAACTCACTCTGTATTGTCGCCAGGTGGGTTCAGATTCTTCACGTTTATACCGAATAAAGAAGAACGGTGTCCTGTGTGGATCCTGAAATTTAGAAAAAAAATAAATTACTTTAATGAATTAACTGAAGTATCGATCTATTGTGCCATTTCGTGTCGAAGAACTAACGAACGTATCCATTTTTATTATGTGCAATCGACAATTCCATAGAGCCCAGGGCACTAACAGTTGGAAGTCAGCATCACACCTCCTTGGAGCAGAAGAAATAATCCCGTAGACTAGTATTTTGCCTTCTTTTGGGCTATTCACCATTAAAGGCCGGAATTGCACAGAAAACACAAACTCTACGCTTTATTGAATCAAGTTTAAATTACAAATATCAATTAAACGAACATTGGTTGCGCGGGCGGTTATAACACGTACTTTTAATCAAGGTTGCGATCTTGATATAAACACCTGATCCATTAAGTACATATATTTGTCAGTATAAACTAAGTATTGTATAGTATGGATAAGACAATTCATCCAGTAGACCGGTTTCGTTCTTATTGAGAACTCATCACACACTGGCCAGAATTTGCCGACAAGAACGAAACCGTTCTAGTGGATGAATTGCCTTTTCCTCACTATACAATACTTAGTTTATCCTGACAAATGTATGTTCATAATGGGTATGGTGTTCAAATATCAATGTTTGACTGCTAGTTCAAATTGCATGTGTACAAAAGGCGTCTAATTTTCTCATAATAATTTAGCCGTAATTATTAGCTTTTTATAATTATTTATTTCCACGAAATTCCTTTTTATCTTTTGTTTAACAATTACTCTACAATGACCTCTTGATTTTTAAATAAGTATCTTCATTTTACTATTTTGCTAATCAATTAATGGCACTCATAGTTTATATCTCTTGTTATCTTTAAAAATACATGCCTTCATTAAATTCATTATTGATATATCACGCTGCTTCCATTAACTGTGGTCAGTATCTGTTATATATATATATATATATATATATATATATATATTTCTGCCGCTAAAAGTCCAGAGTTCGAGTCCTTGTTCGGGCACCAATTTGTATCGCCGCTAATTGGTCAGCCAGTTGATCCACTCGATGAACACAATAAGAACGCCAATTCACATGATAATACCATCCATCATTTGTGAAAATATAATCATTTTATAATCAAATCGCCTTTGAGTGTTGATCACATTTTACGATAATAACCAATTCTTATTACAGTTTAAAATAATTTAAACAAACGAAAACACCGTTTTAGAAAAATGATCAAATTTACGAAAATGATTAGTATTAATAATCTAACAATACGAACATCAATAAACTGAAAATAGTATTCTGTATGTACAAGAATAAAAAGGATAAACATTAGTCGAGCTACAAACAAGTCTAAGAAGTTGAAAATATTGTTCTGTACATACAATAATAAAATTACTAACAATCAGCTGTGCTATATATATATATATATATATATATATATATATATATATATATATATATATATATATATATAATATATATATATATATATATGTATATATATAAGAAAACTAAATATTGCACGATATAGAAAATTCAAATTATAAACTAGGCCTGTTTCCTCTTTATTGTGCACTCATCAGGTAATTTCCATAATGGCACGGCCGGGATAAGAACCATGGCGTAATTGATTCACATTATTGAAACTCATCTGCTATGACATCAACGCCACGCATTGCATGCAATTTTCAGTTAAATAAAAACTTGTGTTTTGGTCAGCCTCTTTTCATGTGAACAGAGTTCGAATATGACGCCAGGAATGTATATTCTAGTCTAGTAAAAAGCAAATCTTAAAACGGTATATAACATGGCATTGAACATGCTAACCTGGCGGGACGTGATGCTGTCTCTAAATTTTATTTATTTAAAGGAAGGTGTTTTAAGGTAAACTTAATGGCTTTTTGGAGCAACAATGGTCAATAATTATTGGCTAGGCGACAGTCATCACATAAAGGGCACTTTAGTTTGGTCAACTTACCGGTCTTGTAATAAATGGTGTTTTAACCACAAGTTGAGTGAGAAGCTGCAAATTGCCAAAATCGATTTGCACAAATTCCTTCATTTCTTTGCCAACCTTTCTCTCAGGACACCATCCTTGATCAGATTTGCTACTGCAAAAGAGAAAGACGAATGCATAAGTTTACACAATAAAAAATTAACTCAAAACACTTGTGCCTACTTACAGTAGGACCAAGAAAAACAAAATAAATTAACAAAATATTTTATCCTAATTCTGTAATGCAAACGCTTATTTAGATCATGTTTGCAAAAAAAGCACCAAACGCCTTTTATTCATCCAGTCGAAACTTGTGAATTAGTGGAGTTAACTTTTTAAAGTATTGATTGCGCCGATAGGGATGACAGATAATTAGTAAAATCAAGCTGTGTAATTGAAATAAGCATAAACGCATAATTTAAACAGTATCACAATGTAGAAAAGTAACAATTATTTACACGTGTTGACACTTTTCCTCCTTCCATGGTCTTCATTACAGTACAAAGTTAAATATTATACATATTGTATTTAATAGTTAGACAGAGACATGAGAAATAACTAGCAAACCAGGCAATTTATTGGCCCTTGAAAGAATAATCAAATTGATTCTACCATGCCTAAACAGTTGGTTAATTCTTTAAACAAAGTAAACACCAATGCCGTTGTATTTAACCAGTCCTGGAATAAAATAACAAAACTACCGCCAGCTGCAACGCACTGACACGTTTCGACCTGTCATGATCATCATCAGAGTACGACGGCCAACTGACTAACGAGAATCAAATCGCATTGCATAAATATGGAAAGCAAAATTAGATATGCGGCTCTCACCTCTAGAAGTCTTGCATACATTGTACGTGTCTGGAAATGTCGCCTGCACAATTTATTAATTATTAATTTATTGTCAATGGATCTCAAGGATAACCAGATACAAATTCTTAATCTTGGACTTAAAACTGCAATCCCTATCGAATACGTAACTAAGCATGGGAATGTGACAGAAACAGTAAAGATTGCCCAGATCCTCCACGATACAGATAAGACTAAGCTTGAATTGCATGGGGCAAAAGTTGTGTTGGAGCAGAAAGAGAAGAGATGCAAGCCGAATTATAAAATGAAATGCTTAAGAGCAGAGTTATTATCTACCAAGTTAATTTTCCTTAAAGTGGATAGAGGTGGCGCAACAATGTTGACGAACAAATCAGATTATGAGATTAAAGTGTATGAGTAAATAAATAATATCGAGGCTTAAAATAAAATAAAATATAAAGACCCAACGGACAAGCTGCAAGTTGAGTTCAAGTCTATCATCAATCGAATGATTGAGTCGAAAGGATTAGATTCAAAAATTGGGAATTCAGTAATAGTTCTTACATTGTTAGAAGGATATACAAAAGTGAGTATGAAGAAAAGATATAATCTCGTTGTGGCGCGTACTTCGAGCTTACTGCCAACTCATCACCATGGAACAACTTTGCACTCTAAATCCACAGTATATTCGGTTAAGTGGTGAGTAACTAATGGACGTAGTTTGGCATTGATTAATAAAGCATGTAATGCGCTTCAGGCCTAGTGCCAGCCAGCACTGATGAGTATCCAATTAGCACGAAATATATACGCCCACATTATTACGCATCGTGTTTGTACTGACTTTGGCATATTGCCATGGACCTAAACTACCTAGCCTTGGACTCTGTACGACATGCCTAATGCATCGACGATAATAAGTTGGACATTTGTAATTAAGAATATGGAAATACGATACAAATTACACACACCATAACTACTACAACAACATTGAAGCAGTCAACGCCTGTTGGAACATCGCTAGTTTTGCCATCATCCTATAACCGACACGTGCCCCATAGTTGGATTTCTATACTGTAGGCTCCTTGTCTTTCATCGGTGGTACAGTAAATCCATTACGGCTAGAACGCCTATCCCGTTTTCCATTAAGAAATCAAGAAAACGAGCTACATGGCTTAAACGAAAATTGGTTCCGCGAGCGGTGAAAAAAATTAATTTTAATCAAGGTTGCGATCTTGATATAAACACCTGACCAATTATGTACATACATTTTTCAATATAAACTAAGCATTGTATAGTGTAGAAAGGCAAATCAATCAGGTAGACCGGTTTTGTCCTTAATGGGATCCCATTCAGAATTTGCCACGGACAGGGCTCGAACCTGGACACGTCTGCTTCGGAATCTGGTGCTCTAACCACTGAGCCACCATGCCTCGTACTATACAAAATTTTTACCTATATAGTAACTAATAGTCTAAGTTATCCTGTGTTTTAGGTGGAGCCCATATGGAATCACTTTAGACCTGAATTTCCAACTAACCATCCCCAATCTGCCATTATTGAACAGACATTATACTACATGAGAAAGTGATACTGAAATGAAAATTTATATAATTAAACTACATGGCTTTAGTGATGGAATTTAGGGCCAAAATTGATGGCAAATTGTTGGCTCATTTAACCTCCTTTTATAATTATTTTACATAATAATTCTAAATTAGCAGCCTGTACATATAGGAGCATATAAAAATAATTTTTCATGCAAGCAAAAAGTTCAACATAAGAAACATAAATAAACAATTATTTAAATCTGTAATAAATAAACTAAGTCTAATCACTAGCTATTTACGCCATTCTGTCTACCTAGATGATCCAAATGACACAAATATAAACTTATAGTCCAAAGCTTAAATATGAGAACCTAATTCATAGTTTATAACGTTTACAAAGGAGCACAATTTAGCCGTCGGTCAAATGCTAAGTAATGCGAAAACAATGGGTATCGTTCACTCCAAACAATACAAGTAATAACTACGTGAGTCTGGTTAGCGTACTTGAATTTACAAGAAAGAATAATTTTTAATTCATTGCACAACATTGTATAGCTGCGAACGATTAAATAAATTGACGTGTTTCAACCCTTTTTGGAAAATGTGCAATGGACTGCAGACACTACCAATTCCTTTTATGTATTAGGTATTGCGCACATAATACATGAAACGAATAGGTACTACACTTTATGTACACAATATATTTGGATGAGGCAAGCTGGAAAATTGGACGGTACAATCTTCTATACGAAAGTTCAAACCTGCAGTTCTGAAGCTAACTTCATTCAAAGTCTTCGACAATGCGACTTCAAAGCCAACTCGCTATATATTATATATTTATCTAGCTGGTAAATGATGCCAACATTATGGATGTTGAGCCAGTACCTGACACCAACACTACGGTTGCCGAGTCGGTACATGGCACAAACATAATCGATTTCAATGTATGATAATGCTCACCAAAATTAAGAATTACTACTTCTGAACACCTGTTACTCCAGAAAATCCATACACTCTGGCCTTGATCGATATCAGTTATCAAATTTCGCGGTAAGTTCCATGCACCTTTTCGGTACTATAATGTTGGTATCGGTTACTAACACAAAAGTCATAGTGTTAGTATCCTTTACAGACACGGTAAATATATATGATATAGAGTGAGTTAGTGTTGAAGTCGCATTGTCAAGACTTCGTATAATGTTAGCTTCACTAATGTAGTTCAAATGTACTCGGTGTATCCCATAAGTTCAATAACATTTAAAATGACAAATAGCGCATGAAAATTCTTTATGCAAATAGATCCAGATTCTGGTTTTTTTTGAACTAATTTGTTACTGGGTCCGCAACACCTAATACACAACCGCACACATATTAGCTCCCCGCAACAAAAGGAACATGACGATTCATTTTACAGTCAGGAGTTTAGCAACCCAAGATGTTTAAAGGAATAGTTTAAACTTGAAGAAATAAAAGTTATAATTATCAACAGTTCTACATGAGATCAAGGTGCGAATTGGCATGCATACAATGTTTCTGTAAAATGAAAAACCAATTTTGGACCATAAAAACAGACACGCGTGTTTCTATACGCAGGAGAACGCGATCGCAAGAAAATATGAGGAAAATAAATAGATGTGAATGCACAGCTATAATGAACATACTCAGACAAATTCATGCACATTTTTGCACACACACACACACACACACTAGGGGGATTAAATACATGTTGAACTAGGCCGATTAAAACATTGTTCGCTGGAATTATATTTACACTTAAGTACAGGATACCATATCTGAAATCAAAACCCATTAGTAGCACGTTTTTTGCGTAGCCTAAGTTAAAGCGTTCAATCATTTCACTTTTATCATCATGTCTATGAGATAACGAAAAGGAATAAAAGCTAACTTTTTTTTTCTTAGCGAGTTGGCTATGAGAAACACGAAATGGACAAAAGCACATAATATGTTTACACTTCAATCCAACGATCAGTTCGTTATCAGTAAATTTTCGTGCAAAAACTCAAGAAAAACACAAGCGTTTCATTCACTCTTTCGAACACTGGCTGGATTTAAGTTGTTATTTCTGTTGATTTTGATAACGATAACGATAGCGACAATAAAAACGGTGATGATAATGCTAATGATGACGACGATGGTGATTATTATTAATATGATTATCTATTAATATAATTATTATTATCATTGTTGTTGTTGTAAATAATATTTAATGTAATACTAATCATTTAAAATATTATAATAATTTCAAATCAAATAATAATATAAAAAAATGATTAGAATTACTGATAACAATACTGAGGCTTATTTATAGTTCAGCAATAGTGGTATTTTTCACAAGTGTACGAATCACAAGTTCGTCACTTTCTGTCTTATCGGTCATAAGGAGCACCTTCCTCCTCAGTTTGCTCACAGAATATATATATATATATATATATATATATATATATACAAAAACATATATATATATACACACACGCATTTATACATACATACATAAATACACACATCCATCCATCTATTCATATATACATGCATAAATTTATACATACATTCACGCGTTCATACATACATACATACATAAATACATACATACATACATACATACATACATACATACACACATACATACATACATACAAACATACATATATATATACATACATACATACATACATACATACATACATATATACATACATACATACATAAATACATACATACATACATACATATATACATACATACATACATATATTCATTCATTCATACATACAAACATACATTAAATACCACGTCAGGACTAGCCGGAGTCACCACAGAAACTTCGTTCCATGATACACATCACACTGGTGAATCAGGCATTCGACTCGCACACGAGAGCGCAAATTCAGATGTTTTACAAGGAGTTTACCTGCCTAAATTTAAGTTTACCTAATTTTAATTATGAGTTATCATGTGCTATCTGCAATGTGGCAAACATTGAACATAAATTTCAACATGTAATAGCATGTCAGTAAAGCACAATGTATGTGTAATTATTGAGGAAAAGAGTCGTTCCATACCCTATATATGCTTTGCAATTCGACCCTTGTGAGTCAATTTTCGCTGATAATGACAATGGAAGTTATAAACGTGTCAGTTCGTGCAAGTGATGGTATGTTTCGTATAATGTACGACTGGCTAAAAAACTGCGAATAGTACTACCCTCAAGTCAGAAAACTTGATTTAACAAACTGTTATCGTCCCGTCCCCCCTTCCACAAAATCAGCGATTGCATAATTACTCTGGAACAAATAACTGAGGTTACTAGGATTGTCAAATTGAATGTCGAAAATTCAATGGATAATAATGTAGCGCACTTCGGTGTCTATGCTTGCTGTTTGTTTATCCACAGGTGACCACTTTGATCGGCTAAACTCTGCCAACTGTTAGCTGATTCCTGTGGGCTCTTAAATTCTGTCGCGTGCATTCGAATAAATGTTGCTTGCGGTCATATTAATTATCTGTTAAGCAATTCAGGTCATGCGTTGCACCTGCTGCTTTTATGTTTTGATGTTTGAAGTGTTTAGTTGTGTGTTTTGCGGAGTACGATTGGCGAATGTGGTAAGTGCACTCATGTGTCTGTATGTGCGCGAGTTAAAACTGTTAATGGGACGGCTGATTGGATTAATTAACACACTGGTGACAGGACTATTTATAAGGACAAAAAGGTGGAACAACCACGAAACAGAGGCTGTTTATTCTACTGACTAACCAACGAATAAGTCAGCCTTCTAATAAATTAAGAATAGAAAATTTCTCTTAGTCTGCGAAGATTGCTGAAATACAGACTGCCATCAAAACGCCACGTATCAGGTTAACACAAGCTAAACTAGCAATTACATACCATATTCCAAATCGCCTTTTATCTGGCAAACGTAACTCATTACTTAACGCGATTTAGAATGATTGCAATCAGTAAGTGCCATCAACTACAAGTTTAATATGAATTGAATTGGTCACATTTATGAGATAACAACACTACAAAGTTAAACTGTGATAAATGTTATATATATAGTCATTGTAAACAAAACATTTCTTCACTAACCAAAGGCAATTCGATAGTTAGACCGGTTTCTCTTTTATTAGAAACTCGTCAAGTACTTGCCAAATCTTATCGCAAGTGGAGCACATTTGCCTCGGAGTTTTACACCCATACCATTTCGCTACCCCAACGCGCACAACGCATTTTCAATAAAATACCACTTTATATTTTTGGTAGCCTTCCTTTTTTCTGAGGCATATTTGGCATCACTTCGGCCTACAGTGCTAACTAGCTATCGCGTATCTGTCATTATAGAAGGGACAACATTCCTATTTTGATTTTTGTCTTATTAGGAACTCATCACGTACTGGCCAGAATTTGTCATGACGAAAACTCGGGCTAGGATTTTGCACCAATATACAAAATATTAATATAAAAATGCAGCTAGCGGTCCAAGATCGGATCATTTCCAGTAACTTCGTTTATTGGAAAAAACTAGTGTTACTTTAGATTTTATTTATGACATGTTATAAGCTGCGTACCGATAAAGAAAACGAAACGAGGTCCCGAAAATTTTCCATAGGAATAGGGCCCGGGAACAATTCTGTACTAGTCACAGCATAGTTCAGGTAATGAAGCAATACCAAAAATCACAATAATTTATTTAAAAAAATTATTTAATTAAAATTATAGCCAAGATATAAATTTATGCAAACATACAAACATACATTCATACAAGCATACATACATACCTACGTAACCTATATATATATATATATATATATATATATATATATATATATATATATATATATATATATATATATATATATATATATATGTGTGTGTGTGTGTGTGTGTGTGTGTTTGCATGAATGTAATGGCAGTATGTGTGTGTATTTTTATATATGTGCAGTTTTTATTACGCTATTATAAATTTATTTATTGTTTAATATATGTACTTTTATATAAATATATGAATCAGTTACCGCAAGTATACACGAAGGGATGTATTTATGCTACTTTGAATCCATCCATCAATCTATTTAATTACTTAAATATCTACTTTTTACGTGTCATCTTGACTATCCATGAATATATATATATATATATATATATATTATGCAGCCATACAGATGACCATTCTAATGCAATAAATTAATTAAATCAAATAATGACTCATTGTATAAAGCAGAGCTAACTACTTGAGAGCTTGACCTTTTGCAGAAATTATCTCTTGTTTACCTATTTTCGTTTACCTTAACATGATGTCGAGTTTCAAAGAAGAGCCTGTTTAATCTTAATTTGACTGGCGTCCGATATCGGAGTGAAACCTGTATCTATGCTTTCAAACAGAAACACTTCCACACACACACACACACACAAATACCAACATTGGTGTCTTATCAGCATGTCAACCTGCGTAACAAAAATAGCTCGCTTATAAAAATATACGAATATCTGTTATCTTTCCTTAAACGTCACTTGGATGTGGCTCATTTTCAAAGTAAACCTGGCGGTAGCAACAATTAGGAGTCAATCTCCTTCAAGTGCAAATAATTTAATCTTGCCTCTTCACAAATGCAGCAACTAAACTCATTGCATAATTACTAATTATAATGCTTTATTACTAAATGCCACAACATTAAAGACGGCATAAAAACATACTTCCATTCGTGGGCCTAGTGCATGTAGGTTGTTGGAATAAAACTGTAATAGACAAGCCATAGGTCACATGCGGAATGACTTAATTCGCTGTTTCACGTCACCTCGTGTGTTGTTTCCTCAAATATGCTTAACTCAGAGGAATTGCAAATATTAACAACAGTCCATAGTTGTATCACCAAACACAGATTACGTTCTGTAATAGATTCCCGACCACAGTTTCGTGTTATTTGATCATATAACGCTAAATATGCACAGAATGCAATAGTCATTAAGCCAAATTTTTCAAATCTTCTATGAGTCTATTGCAGCGTATTTTTTTACTGAACATTCGACTTTACTGGTATTCTATAAGTTACAATATTATCCTCGAGTATATATATAGTGGCGCCTCGAGATACGAGCAGCCTAACATACGAGTTTTTTTAGATACGAGCCGGAGCTCGGGCCATATTTTCGTTCAAGATACGAGCCCAAATCCGAGATACGAGCCGTGTTTCCGGAGCGTCCCGCTAGTTGGTGCGCAGGGTCGAGCATCATCCGAGAGAATCTCTCGCTCACTCGCACGTGTTACCCGCTTGAATCGAAGTATATCTTGTGCGCTGTACTCTTTATTGCTTGATTTTTGCGTGATTACTGAACGTTTTTTGTGTAATCATGGGGCCGAAGAAAGTGAATGCTAAGGACAATGGTGACAGGAAGAAGAGGATGATGTCAATAGAACTAAAGCAAGAAATAATAGAAAAACATGAGCGTGGCGTACGAGTGATTGAACTTGCAAAGATCTATGACCGTAGTACATCGACAATTTGTACGATATTGAAGCAGAAGGACGCCATCAAGAGTGCTACACCAGCAAAAGGAGCCACAAATCTTTCCCAATTAAGGACAAATATACTCAAGGTAATGGAGAAGCTTCTGCTCGTGTGGGTGCAAGAGAGGGAGTTGGCAGGAGATACACTAACGGAGACGGTAATGTGCAAGAAGGCACTTAGTGAAGAAAGAAACATCATATTTTGTTATGTATTTGTTAGTTGTACATGTTTGTTTGTTATTTAAAAACATATCTTTATTCATAATTTACAATGGGTTGGGGATTTTCATAGGTCCTGAACGGATTAAATCGAATTCAGTTATTTTAAATGGGATACGAGCCGATTGACTTACGAGCTCGGTTCTGGAACCAAATTAAACTCGTATCTCGAGGTACCACTATATATATATATATATATAATGATTTTTATCTGTTATTTTATGCAATATTTATTTTATACCGAAAACGTATAAGATAAAATCCTGCTATAATGCTTTAACTCATTGTCGTTTCATAATGTGGCATGTTGGCTGTCTTATAATGACAGATCGAGAAAGGGTATTTGGCATTGTAATCTGAATACTATGCAGACAGATATCCACTAGAATCGAGCACTGGCTCAACAAAAGTTGGAATGAAACTCAAAGTTGCATTTTATGCACGGACCTAATGGCATTGCATATCTTTGAACTAAACTCTCGATAGTTGGGTACCTGCCAGCAGAATTTCTGGCTAACCAGATCATTTTGCCTAATAAGGATCACACCGGTCTACTTAATCAATTGAATATGCTACCGTATACAATTTGTAGTCTAAAATGTTAACAAATAGATAATCAAATTGTGTCATTATAACATTATACATTAATTATATATATATATATATATATATATATATATATATATATATATATATATATATATATAAATTAAACATTGCATCAGATTGCAAACGAAATTTATCCAAAAGATGGGTTCCGTTCTCTTATGGAACTCCTCATTTATTTTACACAATTTACAGCGGATTGGAAACAAACCTAAGCTCATTTGACTCGGAGTCTGGGACTCTATCGAACGTGCCATGCGTTCCGCAACCTACACGCAGGATGAAGCCATACACCAGCTGATTTATTTCGGCTAGCTGACTCTTCAAGTGGAATATATTTCGTATCTCTTAACACTCGGTGGTGTAATTAGCCACCGTCGAACACTTATCATACGAAAGACATCATGCCACTTGGTGAAATTATGAATTGAAGCCACAAGCAGGATTTTGACTATGCATAGGCTTTACGTATAAATTCAACTTTGCAGCAGATATATATATATAATCAGCTATTTCCAATAAAAAGAAGAAACTGCTATTCTATCAGTTACTAACTAGTACAATAAAAATTGTGCGTATCTTAACATACGAACAATAAATTAATAACGTCCGCCTCGTCCGAAGGGTTCTGGGCCGCCTTTAGCTTGCCTCCATAGTAGGCCACCTTTTACAGTAACGAATGTAAAGAAACATGTTTTAAATTCTAATATAATTAAACGAACTTTGGTTGCGGTGATAAAATATAATTAAATAAAATTTGCGATCTTTCCATAAATATCTGACCTATTATTTTAATACATTTGCAGTATAAACCAAGCGTTGTGTAGTGTAGGAAATTCATCCAGTAGACCGGTTTCGTCCTTATTGCAAACTCTTCACGTACTGTCCAAAATTCGCTCTCTGCGTCGGAATATATTTATCTGACCTCTGGGCCACCCTGGAAAGCACTAAACAAAATTTCAGTAATATACCAACTCATGTTTCTTGGTTAGCCTTTCCTTCAGATGGAGCCTATATAACATCAATTTAGACTTAAAGTTACAAATAACAATCCTCAATCTGTCATAATAGAACGGAAATCATGCTACCTGGGGAAGTAGTACATTTTATTATACATCTTTTTCTAAAAAAATTATGTTTTAAACTATTTTCGTTAAAGCATGCAATTGATAGACATTTTCTCCAGATTGCATGAGATAAAATGTGTCTAAAGCCAGGATCTTTCATTCCTCGGACCATTTCACATTTTTTCTTCACAATTCTAATAATCGCAAACGGCGGAGAGTGAGCTACAACCTCACATCATCTAGCATAACGGAACGGGATAGCGGTAACCTACTGTAAACAAAAAAGGCCGTTCAATGCATATGGCTTGTTCCATTTACGAAGCCTGTAGACATAAATCATTTAAGTTGGCGTCAAGATGCGCCTTGCTTTTGTTATACATGTATCATGATAAAATAATAGAATTATGGCAGTTTGAAGTTAAAGAAAGCAAACAGTGAACCGAAATTCTAGAAAATCAGACTCGCCATAAATAGCCGGCTCTGGCGACGTGCTTTTCTTCGCTCGAGGCGGAGAATGCGGACTCCGGTAGGTTGGCGAAGTCCTGATCACACGGCTGACTAAACAGTTCGCCGAGGTTCATCAAATTCACTCGTGTTTGTCGATCTGGTCGTGACTGACGTACACGTCTTGCAATTTTCTTTAAATTTCCCGACTCATTCCCGTCCTTGGAATGTAGCCTCATATCATTTTCGTCGTGACTTGCCCCAGAATGTGCATCAAGTTTGTCAAGATCCTTAGAGCCATATATTTGTGTATTGATTATTTGGCTATTGGCAGCTCTTCTGTGCAGCAATACTTCACTGTTGAGAAAGGATGACTCCGAGTTCATTGCGTCAATGTTTTGCAGAATTAGCAGAGTTAACAGGAAGGCAGCCAACTGACTCCATTTTATTCTAGACTTTCGAAATATAATGTTGCCTTTCCAAGAGACTGAGCTATGCGTTCGAATTCTACGTATACTGCCATTTGTTTCGGTAGGTAGCCTGAACAGATCTCTGTCTTCCATTGTTGAGGAAGGTTATTAAAAATTAATTATGATGCTTATTATGAAAACTGCTCCAAGGTATGCTTTCAAATGGTCGAGAACAGGCGCATGGAAAACTTTTCATTAGCTCCTGCGCAACGCATCATTTTAGATAAGCTGGCTAATGGTCAGCCCGTAAAAATAGAATATCTGTTAAGTGAATAAAGCAAAGCAGACAAAATCAATTTTATGATTAATATCCCTTTAAATAAATCTAAACACGGAGGAAGGGACAAGAAAAAAATTCAAAATTTTTTGACCAATGGTTTCAAGGATCTCATTCATGTTGGACATTCGTAAAAAAATAGACAACATAATTAGTTAATCATTATGATTGGTCGAAATCCTGGATATAGTGATTGGTCTGGCAGATAACAGATCAAAATTTTATTGGCCAAAATGTTAACAAGTAGAAACCTCTATCATTTTATCACCTAAAATCCAGGAAATCATGTTTTCTCACTTAATAGACAAACATAAGTCTGTCATTGCGAGTGCGACGATAATTAGCGTTGAAATCAAATTAATGGCGATAACATACGTTTTAAATCCTGATTTTGATTATGTACTCACACTATATGAAAAAAGTGGACATTAGCACATACTGACAGAGTTTCACTCTCTAAAGTCATTATCAGATTGCGAAGGCAAAAGCACTGATTGAGCTCGAACTGCAAATGATTATAAAAACTGGACTGCGTCTCTTGCTGCTGGTAGTTCCACATATATTCGACTCTCTTAGAGCGTATTATTGCGCCAGTTTTGTTCTTTTGCATGTTAGCCAATTAGACACGAAAGACGAGAAGCAATGTTGACACTCAGGTTGCCATAAGACATTAGCACCAGAACCACAGATTATTTTAACAGTTTCATGAATTAGAAAATCTCACATTAGTCACACATACTATAAAGTTTCGACACATTATCGGTCGTCATAAGAAGCACAAAAAAACGATTATTCTTCGCACACTGACTGATGATTAAGGAAGAACGAAACCCACCAATATGTGTGACTAGAAGTAAGCAGTATATACTGCGCGACTAATAGAGAGTATCTCCAAATTTTAAAGTTGGTAACCTTATTAGCACCGGCCTACATTACATCTGTTTGGCTTTCTTTGCATTGGCATTGTTAATAACTTTACTTGAATTTAGTTGCACTAAAGCTTGTGTACAAAAACCTCTATTTGGATTGCACCGACTAAATGACTCAAATAGCTATCCTAATTAAATATTGAGGATGTGGTGTAGTGCCGACCCATGCTGATGAGCAGTTTTGAATAGTTATTTACTCCTGACTGAAAAGAACTAATGTGTATTCAATTATGCGTTACGTATTGCATACCTTGTAACAAAGTATTAACAATATGACCAGAAGGATATGCCACAGTTAACATGAAAAATTTGCCTAAATCTGCTCGAGTAAGCAGTGCACTATGTGTTATTAGAATTCTGAAGATGGTACTGGAAATGAGGTACCGAAACGTCATACAACCAAGGTTAGATCGAACTTTCCAGAAGTTAGTATGACTGGTGTGGTAGACTTCGAAGTGAGATGACGAATCAGCACCCAGGCACGACGAAGCCATACTCAACGCGTACTTGGAAATGAGGAGCAGTCGGATCGTAGCAGAAATAGGACTGCTAATCGATCATGCACAAAATAAAATCGTGGATACGTTAAATATATTGATCGCACCACTGCGCAATTAAGTAAACACCAATCCCATTGTATTTAACCAGTCGTTGAACAACATAACAAAACTACCGCCAGTCGCAACGCACTGACGCGTTTCGACCTTCCATGATCATCATCAGAGTACAACGGCAAACTGACTAGCGAGGATCAAACCGCATTACATATATATATATGGAAAGCAAAATGAGATATGCGGCTCTCACCTCTAGTAGTCTTGCATACATTGTACGTAACTGGAAGTGTCGACTGCACTATTTCTATGCAGTCACGAACATACACACCCACACACACACACACACACACACACACACATATATATATATATATATATATATATATATATATATATATATATATATATATATATATATATATATATATATATATATATATATATATATATATATATATAGACAATGCAATTAAACAATAATTGATTGCGTGGGTGGTGGTAACAATTCTTTAAATCAAGTTTACAATCTTGAAGTAAACACTA
>JAQBSW010008313.1:0-35032 GCA_029291075.1 Eudiplozoon nipponicum | reverse complement strand
TTTTATCCTCGTTAGTCAGCTACCGTCATAATCTGCTGATCATCATGTATGGTCGAAACGCGTCTGTACGTGTGAATTACTGTTGTTTTGCCATGTTGTGTTCACTTCAAGCTCGCAAACTTGATTTATAGAAAAGATCTGCTTTTTTCCTGTGTATGGAACTACTTTCAAATTTCCATCGTTGAATAAACATTTTTTATGCGAAACTTGGTTTTGCAAAATTACCTGATCTGGGCTGTGACTAATAAAAAATTGCCTCCAGTTTGGTTTTTTTTCTGATCATGTACGATACATTCTACGATGTTGTTCATCGATCCACAGACCATTACAAGTCTTATAAGCAAATGAAAAATCCAAGCGTGATATTTCCCTTAACAACTTCAATTTTATTTCTTTCTGGTTAATCTAGTAATGGCTGACTGACATTCAATTAGATAAGTGCGAGTTGTTTACGTGTGTATGTTTATTACAGCTGTGTACAGCAAAAGAATTAAAACCCGTAGATGAATTTTAATTTAGACTACATGCATTAGACTGTTTTATAGTCTACAAATTTTAGACAAATATTGATTAGGAGAACAGTGGAAGATGAACATTCGCGTATTTCAAATATTATTTAATTGGACATTGAGAAAATAAGATGCGGCTACACAATTTAATCCCATTCTCATGACTGCTTCCGCTAATATCATCGATGTGGCCAAATGAGATTTTATTTCTATTCTTGTTTTCTTTTAAAGTGTTCTATGTTTGCTTCAACCTGACATCAGAAAATCCACTTTCCTTGTCAATTTTTTGGTAATAGTTCTGTCAATGTAGAGAAATCATATAAAATGTTATGCTCTTAGCCGACGCTTATTATTCGGTTTGTAAATGACCATTTTTATGACTCCAGTACAGAAAAGGGTAAAATAAACATGCTAACTCGTTATTTTTTGTTAGCGTAGGTAATGTGACTTGTGACACCTCCTTCATAAAGAGATTTCTGTTAGTGTCTTCTAGGGCGCTTACTTAATCGGTTTTGTAGAATTGTAAGTAGAGTAAGCCGATCGCAAAATTTCGTGATAGCTCGTCGTTGATTTTATATAATTTAAATCAATTTTTTTCTGGATGTTTAGAACAAAACTGATGCTGCCTCAAAGAAAAACTTGATTTAGTTTCCAAAACCTACACTAAGCGCACGGCACGCTTGCTTCCATTGCCTGACAACTCACTTGACATTTATTGTAAACTAGAAACACCAAACTTGAAGCATGAAGTGCAAAAAAACAAGTTTATTCAGTTTGTGATAGAAAAGCTCCTTCAAACGTTGCTCTCAAGACTATTTGGTGTTCAATTTTTCTCAAGTTCTATTTGCTTAAGTATGCGAACATCCAACTAAGTCTAAGCTACAACATTTTCAGTAGTCTACTTTTTTTAGATGCCTACATCAAAAGTCCTTTTTAGTTGCTGAAAACTACCCTTCGCCAAAAGTGAACTTGATCTGATCCATCATCGTTCACGTAACAAAAACTGCAACTCAATAGTAGAACAGAGCTTGCGGATACGCGTGCACTAATCTAAATGTATTTGGATAGTAATTTCAAAGTTCACCTTATCTAGACCATTATGTAATTCAGATCGGATATTATTAGGACAACCTTTGATACTAGCTTCATAAATTATACCAACATAATTTTGTTACACAGATGACTAGTCAATTATTGTTCGGGTGTTGATAACAGCTAATAAAACAATGGTTGCGAGCTTGATATTAACATCAAACTTATTACATACACATTTAGATACTGTTAGTGTCGAAGAACTATTATATATGCAATTTGGTATTAGGTGTTGCGCAATTAGTAACAAATAAGTACATATAAGACCAGAAGGATAAAACGAAGACAGCCTGAACGAAAAGTATAATCGCATGTACATTCATTTCGTGTATACGGGCGACCAATCAGTTGGAGACGGTATTACGCCCTTTACCCATTATATAGTTTGGTGAGGTATGTTGGAAAACGGGACGATACAATCTCATACTGAGGCATAGCTTGTTCCTATGAAACGAATGTGCATGAGATTTAAAAAAATTAATTAAATAACAATAACCGTTTCTTATTCATATTCATCGTATTTATCAACAAATTAACATATATATATATATATATATATATATATATATATATATATATATATATATATATATTAAAGTAAACAACTTAAGCAAAATTTAAAAGTGGCAAGAGTGCGATATAATAGAACAACCAAACAAATGCATGAATCATCTCCAACTAAAGTTCACTCTCGGAACGCATATTTTGCTTGCATAAATACCGGCTGCAGTTTGTGCTTCTACAGAGCTACACGTGTGAATAACCAGCTTCTGCTATCGCAATTAGTAAATATTTTAAATTCCACATCTAGAACACATACCTGCGAAGTTTCAATGATATTTTGGGCAGTTGCACACGTGCATTCACTATGTGATCTGACGTAGGCGTTTAAGTTGTAATTAAACATTTGGCCAAATGGCTTGCGTAAGTTTTACGACAACTTACGCATCCCTTTTAAATAGGTAGCTCATGTAAGTTGCCTTATTCTGGTCTTAAATAGGTATGTTTCTTGTGATTTCTTCTTTTTATAATTGGCAAACGCACAGCACGGTAGTAATTTCAAGTGGCACTAGCACGAAAATTTATTGCAGCTAAATTACGAGTGTTATAATTTTTTAACAGTAATAAGGAAAATTCTCTTTTAACAAAGATTTTAATGGTAGAAGCAAGAATTATCACTCAACATTACAAATAAGTCCAAACATTTTTTAGGTTTCAATGTTTCAAAACCATTGACTACGTGAGTGATGCTACCAGCTATTTAAATGAAGCTTGCAAACTTGAGATTAGATATAATATCGTAATTTTCAATCCAGTCGCGTGATATTGCAAAATTACCTTTTTTCACACATACTTACGTGTTATGACGATAAATAATTATAATCAGATTTGCAAAATATTTTTTTAATTTGTAGCAAAGATACCGTTTCGTGGCTTTCACCTCAGGTTTACAAGCCAAGTTTAAGAAATCCTGCGTAAAACATGCTGTCATAACAATTCCCTGAATAAAGTTTACAAATTTGAGATGAAGAGCAGCTCCGTTCTAGACAACGCGTAACACAGTGTGAAAAACTAGTTTTGACCTTCTGGGGCCACCATTATAGCAAGGTGGAATAATGAATAAAATAGTAAAACGACAATTAATAATTAATTAACATATTTAGCATTAAATAATGCAAGCACTACTGCTATGAATGAGAGTCGAATATATTAATTACAATAGGTTACATACAAATTGCAGTTTAAGCCTCATTATTCAATTTACTGTCGAGTTTTGATCTTGTCGGCGGAACGTCGGAACGCGTCGGCAATTTATTTGGACGTTTTTCTTGTTCTATTGTGCGACTGTTTTAAAAGAATTGTATTGGTTTCAATCTGAATTTGGTAAACTTGTTTTAAATAAATGATATAGTTTAAATTCAATGCACTTGCAAAGGGGACACCATTAATTTTATCCAACTTATACAGCAGCTATTAAGAAAAAATTTTAAATTTTATGGGCCAGAATAGCTGGCTGAAATTTTCCAAACGGTCGTAGCCTAATTCAAAGGGTCAAGGACAAATCGCTTCGTGTAAACTTTCAATTTTATTACACCTCATTAAGGACAACGGTTTTGATAACGATAGTGTGCAACAAAAAATCACGAGGAGAGAAATAATAACCTTAGAATTTGTTTTACAATTTACATGCCACTGAATGATCAACAGAAACATTTACCGTACTACTAAGATCGGTTCATTTGTAAAAATTTTGACGATCATAAATATGCGGACTATAAAAAAATTATGTGAAATCCGTTTCCTAAATTTTCTACACATACACTCACTATTCTATTTAAAATTTTAATTAACTTTGAAATGTATTAATTAATGATGACTATTTGCTTTGACTTTTAATAAGCAATGGAAGCTGATCGAAAATACGATTTTCCATTGAGCAATGTTTTGATTAGGCCGTATTTCTGCTATATTGTTTCAAGTTTCAATATTGGCGAAATAGTGAGAAATGGTAGTTATCTAGGAAGGGGTTTGGATTCAATGAACTCGCAAATCAGCAACACCCTGAGAAATCGAGCTGAATGTAAAGTTTGGCAATTTCTAAACAATATTTTGGGATGCAATTTTGGAAATTCTTTTTTTAGACGCGCATTCGCTCGTGATTTATATAATATTTATTTGAATAGATTCGTGCAAAGAAGCCCTATAGTTTTCTAAATGTATTCCATTAATCAATATTTTAATTATTTTAACTATAACAAATGGATTGAGATAATGTTAATGGCATTCATACTGTTCCAGTTCCGTCAGATTTTTGACAATTATGTTCTATTTGAACTGCCATATATCATTAAAACTGTTCTGATTAATGTTATGCTTCAAATTTTCTGTTTAATGATATATAAAGTTTTGAAATATTTTGTTTCACATTTATCACTCAAAAAAATTTATATCTACTTCTAATATTTTGAAAAAATGAACTTTATTTTCAATATTTACGATTTGTCAACTGTCAAAATATTTAACGAAGACGTTCTAGGAACTAATTCCGAAAAAATCGTAACACGGTCCATCTTTGTTATGTTTCGGATTAAAATACATGATTATGTTCATCCTAAATTAGGTTTTACGGTATTTCTACACGAAATTATATATATTTTCATAGCTTAGTCTGTTAAAATATAACGTTTAATTTGTTGCCTTAAATTATTTGGTGTGATGTTACGTATAGGATGGTTTTTCTGATGGAATGTAGAAATTTAAATTTGATTGTAAACGCGAGTTTATTTAAAGAATAGATGTTTATTTTATCATTGTTAGTTAGATAAAATAATTTGGGATTCGTATTTCATTTGTAATGACTTGGAGGATTTAGTCTTGGAGATATATTTCAAAAAATTAATCCAATAATATAGCTCTTTTTGGGAATCAGATATTTTCTTAACTTGATCCTCAATAAATCTAGTGATTTTTTAAAAAAAATTAAATATTATTATGATGCTTCCTTAGAATTCGCAATATTTACTGAAAGTTCAAAGCTTAACGCTACACTTTCATAAATTCCGTTTTATTAAACTTTTATGGTTAATATACTGATTTATATATTACGTGTACTTTTAATGTGGACCATTTTTAATAATTAAATAAAGCTCGTCCTTTTTCTACACCGGTAAACCAGTTGAGATGATAGATCAAAAGAGCTACTGTTACAGGTATAAGGATATTTTAATTCAAATGTAAAAATAAATGTTTCACTTATCTGAGAAGGCAACGATTGCCTGATAACTCTACGATAGAAGCTCAAAGCAGGTAGTCTGTACTGGTGGATCATTGATTAGATCAAACTTTACACTAGTCTCGGTTGTGAAATAAACTGAGCTCAACGGAGGTTATAATGTCGTCTATGACACCGAAATTTTGTAACTTTCGTTAAAACTATGGTTTCATACTTTCGAAAATTTTGCCAAATTGCACAGTTTATACTTAATAATAAATATAATATAGTAAAATATTTATGTTTAAACTGACATCGGATGACAAAATAACCTAGATGTTGCAGTGAATTGCATCCAACCAAATGTCTTAAATATCGTGAAGTATTTTTTTTTAAAGAATATGTCTGTACCCTTTACATTTTGTTTGAAACGTTTACCATAAAATGCATAGACTACGAAACAGCATTCTTGCTAGCTAACGCTCTTGATCTTGCTTTTGGCATCTGCTTCGTGTAAACTAAGAAATTTAGCTTGTAGGTATATTGCTAATTCGATTTAATACAAAATCACGATCCTCATAAATGCTACTCAAAATAAACATATTGTCCGGAAAGATAAACTAGAAAAATTTTGGTCAACATCAATGTGGCGTGAGGCCATAACAGATGCATTTCTATTTTCCACCAATATGGATTTCACTTTTAGAATAACCTTATACTTGAACGGATAATGCTGATAATTTCCTCTATCTAAATGTAGTGCCTCTATACCCCCGTTGACTACAAGCACTAATCAATAGTGCACAAATGAAAATGTATAACTCGCGTAGTATAATATAACTCATATTCGTGGCTGTTCAACAACATCGCTTAAAATGTGTCCCTTTTATTGTACCAGAATAACTTTATAAATACGATTTTAAGATTACCAAATTCTCTTTAGGTGTAGGCAATTTTACCAATATCAGATGGAACTTTGACTCATAACCTGGGAACAATTATTTTGACAGGAATCACGAAAAAAGTTTCACTAGGCTTTTAATTTATTGAGGAAAGTTGATGCCTTTCATCTATAAGTCAGTGGTTTTACCATAATATGATAGATATCTGGTGAAACTTACGTTGATAAATTTGTAATACTTATGGAATTTAATGAAGGCCGTTATACACGCATTTATCAAATATACGCAGTCAGACACAAATGTAGTTTGCTAAAATAATTACTTTTTTCAGAGTTCAATTGAGGTATTAATAAGTTTGCAAGAAGTTGAAGTTAATTGCACGCGACGAAAATATAGCTTGTACGAATTACTCGCAATGGTTAACCTACAATCTCAATTAGGCTGATTTCCCTTCGTTAAAATCATCACTGATAATCTCAGAATTGAACTAAAATTTTAACATTGATTCGCACGTTGCATTTAATTATTGCCATGAATGAGTTACATTATGCACAGTTTGTTTCGCTTGACTCTTATGTGAAAATAAGTGTTATTTTTTGCAACAGTTATTCAACATCTCCCTAGAAATTTCAGTTGCTTCGAGAAAACTGATATAATAAATTTGAATTATCCAACTTCACGAACAATATAAGGCAAATTGATAGTCTGTGCTCGTAGCAATAAAACGTTAAAGGTCTTCTGTCTATATGAATAACTATACAGAACTAATATCAGAAAGAAAAGTAGATAAATTCTAGACGTTTTCAATAAAATATCACTTCTATTTTGACTGAAGCGGAATAAAATAAAAACTAGTTTCAGATTAAACTGCCATCGATTAAAACTAGCGCAAGCCAATAAAATTATTCGACAAACGATTTATAATAAAAATCTGCGCCTAGCATTTTTTAAAATTTGCAACCAACTCATATTGTAAATGTAAAAAACATGAATTAACAGTGTTATTGAGTGTATCTCTAGCAAAAGTACTGCCATATTAAGGTTAAAAAATATGGTTACAAACCCATCAGTAGCAAACAGAGGGGGAATTGGGCTTAATACAGATTGTGAATAGAAGGAGAATAACACAGACAACAGTTAAATGATGAGCGGTGAGCATCAATAGAAGGTACACAAATTGCGTTACAATTACACAATCTTTAATTTCTTGAACCATAAAAATAAGTTATCAACGCTAGTTTTTGGTTTGCAATATATTCCACTCCATTACAATTTTAATCTTGTAAAAGAGTGATCTATCTTTGAATAAAAGCACTGGCACTTTTTGAACTTCCATCGGCATCATATAAGCGTGAAGAAAAATTGATTTTTGGACACTAGAGTCCAATTTATGCTTGATGACTTCAGATACGGAAACGAAGTTATCCTGCTTAATCTCACATTCATTTTAACTGTTTGTAATATCATTTGCTAACTATTTGTGCATCACGAACATTGCTTATTAGAGCTTTTCTTAAATTAATTTACGTTTTTCCGATTACATTTAGCATAATACACTTATGGTGTTTGTCATTGTTAGTACTTGCATTAGGGACGTTAGTTAAACACTTGCCACATGCAAAACAAGGCTCGTATCAACTATCGTTCAACAAAGACACTGACGCGTTTTGATCTTCATTTTTATTTATTACAGCCTAATGGAATATAGAATAAAACAAATAAACATTCGTATTTCATGCACTGAAAGACGGAACTGCTTCTAGGTTTTCCGTATCACTACCCAGACTTTAACTCATATGAATAAGATGACAGCTGAAAACAATTTTCTTGAAGTTGCATTTCCATAATTCCGTCAAGTAAATTGAATTAGGCTTCTAGAAGTATAAGTCAAACCTTTTTGATCAAATTAAATAATGTATGCGTCATGCTTTCGTCCTACGCGTTCAGGTGAAACACAACATGGGTAAAAATGTGTCAAACTGTGTGGATGACTGTTTTACGTCTATATTTTATTCATTTATTCAATGTGCACGATGCTCGAGATAATGAAGCCTAAATATTTTTTTCTGTCCTTCTGAAATATTTCATTTTTAGGCGACAGGCTAACGTATCTTTGAACCATAATAGAATTTATCTATTTCAATAGTTTATGACGCTTGGTGTCGCCAAAATATCGCAATTCTTTATTAAAATTAATTGCCGTGTTCTGTCTGGTTTATTACAAATAAAATTGTTAAGTTTCTAATAAAGGTTTCAATTCTTTTTCGATAACTAGTTATAATACAGAATTTTTAATTTTCACTTTAATCAAAATTTGCGCAAGATTGTGTCTGGGTGTATGTAGCAATACTTGTGTATGTGTGCTTTTTTCCATTTTAAGATTTTTTCGCAGTGATATGTGGTGAGATGCAAGCATGTTCTTATCGTCAATGTTATAATTGCGCAATATTTACTTTTCGCGGTTGCCACTTACATCATTCACAAATAAAAAGTAATAACCATTCTTGTCGCGATTTTTCGGATGGCTCTGCTTGTTACCTTTATTGAATTACGCTACAATGTTTAAATCGGAAATAGATTTCAAGATTCCTCAAAGGAATTTTAACAAGTAATCTCTTCTGTCGATCAAAAATTTCATTATTTTGTCATCCAACTTTTAAGCTAACTGTCCACTCTTCAACATGACTTGCAGCCTTTATTCTTAAGTTCTCATTATACAACTTATTGGGTTCAACTTAAAATTTAATAATTTGAACAACATGGAAAGCCTTCAAAATTAGCCAACCATCAAATTAGCCTATTTTACTTCTTTTTTTAAATTTCATCACCTAAACACCGTTTCAGATCATTTAGATTTTATTTATAGCGAATAAATTAAGTTTAGTAACTGAGTTGAATTTTCATGCGGGTGAATTTTATTTATGACATAAAATATTTTGTAACAGGAAATGTCATAATTTTCCATACATCAGAAATTTTTTCTAACATTTGATCTCTAACGTCAAATGAATTAATATTGTGCATGTGTTGGGCATTTGCGCAACATATCTTGATGTCACATAACTTCCTTCCGAATGAAGTAGCCATTCACTAAAATATTTATATTTCACTCCGATGCAATTGATTTAGTTGACGATTCTAACGTCAGTGCTGTCAGTTCTATCAATTTCTAATATTATAATTTCATTAGATATCATTACCTTATTTTTCCGCATAAGTTAAACATGTAAAATTGAACAAATTGCATTACTATACGTGATAATTCTTAACTTGAAGCTGGTTTGACATAAATTTATTAATAAAACTTAGACTGCTGTCGTTATGCGTTTTAATAATTCATTAAAAAACGTACACGCGAGACTAAACGTGTCTATAGACAGGTAACTACCTCATTTTTTTACATCATTTGCCTCTAGTGCATTTTGATTAGCAGTCACCACTATTTCTAATTTTGGCGTCAATACATAAATATATCGTCTGACTGACGCTATGCACGCTGCGCTATGTTGTTCATCTTCCCTACACCCAATAATCTATCCAAAAAGAAGAGATCCCGTATAGAATTTCATAAATTATATTAATATATATAATCAATTAAATTAATGGAAAACGGCGTGCATTACGAAATGTACAATTAGCATGCTATGAACAATTCTCCAACTGTCGCTTTATATATATGTATATGTATATATATATATATATATATATATATATATATATATATATATATGTATATATATATATATATATATATATATATATATATATATATATATATATATATATATCATCGAACCAATTTCATGAACAACCGACTTTTTGAATTTAAGTTATAGGGCCATACGTGAGCGAATTTGCTAGCATTCTTTCAAAAATTGCCCACATTCGCCATTATTGTATATAAACACTGATCCAATTATTTTTTCTTACATTCTATTCATTATAAGATAAGTATTGGAAAATTTTCCAAAAGCGATTTTTTCAGTGGACCGGTTTTTTCCTTGTTAATAACTTTTTAATTACTATCCGGAATGTTTAGCCGCGTACGGGACTCGAATCTGCTTATGTCTGGTAAACAGTCTCTGTTTCTAACCACTGAATCGCCTATCTACACGCTACAAAAAATCAAATTTATATATTAATTAGTGAATTTTGATTTGCCGTTCCTTCATGCAAAGCTCATATATCATCGCTTTAGGCATAAATTTCCAGTTGGCTCATTCTCATCTGTCATCATAAAACAGATAGCACGCTACCTAGGGAAGTGGTACTACACTGAGCATTAATGTATTTGAATGATAGTGTGTAGCATTCGGCATGGCTATTCATTGGTTAGAGTCACAAGTTCGAAATCGGACGTGCCATGGTTTAAGCTCTGTCCGCGACAAAATTCGGCCCATTGTTTGAAGAGTTTCCATTAAGTGTGAAACTTGTCTACTCGATGAATTGCCTTTTCTACATTTAAACATACCTACTTTTTACTGAAAAATGTATGTGTGTACAATTTGATTGTTGTATATATGAAGATCGGAATTTTGATTTAAATAAACCACTCATGCAACCAATGAACATTTAATAAGATTTAAAAGAAACATGTTGCGCGACACGGAATATAATATTTACCTGATTATCGGGTTGCGATCCGATTTGTTTGCATCCGCTGTCTTTCTGGTTTTTGTTCCAAAATTTTCGATTTCCAGATACGGAAATCTTTTTCAATGGAAAGCTCATCACAATAAGTTGACAATCAATATGTCAAGTGGAAATATTAGTTTAAACTGCCACATTTATACTTGTTGTTAGATCTCTTATGCATAAAATGCTAGGAAAGTGTCTGTCAAATTTGTTTGTGTATATGTCTGCAAGCGTACGCCATTTCTGTTTGTATGTATTCTCGTTTGGTTTTGATTGAGGAGTAATCAACTATTGCACGTGTACACTCATCCCAGTGAAATGACAGCGATTTAGCAACATCTGACTAATCACTAGATAAGCGTATGCCACCTCTGTGTGTTTGTGTTTGTGTGTGTGTGAGTGTTTGCTTAAGACTGAGAAATAATCTGTTACATGTAATTAACGGCACGTGTAACAGAAATTCACATAAAACTAAAATGATAACTGTCATTTCCTAAATGCACACATCAGACCTATTTTTACACGTACTATCCTAAATGAAGTAATTACGAGTGGCATCCCGGAGAGAAGGGGGCGAGATACTGTGAATAAAGTAAATAATTTAGAGTTAGCAAAACGGAAAAGTATTCTATTAAGGTGGATAGTTAAAATAAAGATTAAAAGGGGGTCGTAAAAGAAGTTGAAAATTGTTTGATAAAGAAAGATGCAAATAAATGTTTGTTAAAAGATGCTACACTAACAACAGAACGTAAGATAAAAGATGAAATAATATAACAAGTAATCAAGGATGAAATAATAAGTTAATCAAAAATTAATTGGGCGATATTGAATTACACACTCTCCACCTCTATAAGTTAATATCAGTCCAGTGTTCTTATTCTTTTACTTGAGCGAGTTTCTGATTCTGATTCTGATTCGTGCAATCTTCGTTTTCTACCATTATTTAGTGCTGTATTCCAAATAGGACCTAGTGATTTTTCTACGGCTGTTTCATTCATTATGTCATTTCTCGATTTAATTTCGATGGATTCTCTAATCAGTCTAGTCGACCTGTTACGGCTACAGATTGATATACGTCTGCACCCATCCCAATTAATGGTGTGTCCTGTCTCTACTGTATGGCGTGCAAGATCTGATCTATTAACATGGGCATACTTGCATGCGGTTTTATGTTCTCCTCGTCTAACCTTAATTGGGCGCATGGTTTCACCCACATACATCAGGTTACAGTCGTTACATGGAATTTCATATACTCCTGATGTGTCTAACGGTTCTATTTTCTCCTTTTGGTTGGGAAGTTTAATACCCAGGGTAAGGGTCTGTTTTAAAATAGTACGTATATTGTATTTTGCTGCTATCATTTTGATTTTCCTACTTAGTTTAGAGTCAGGTATAATCATTACCCTCCTGTCATCTTTTAATTTATTTGACTTCACGTACTTCCAGTCATGATTAAATTTACTTATAACGCTCATTATAGTTGCTTCAATTAACTTTAGAGGATACCCATTAGCACTGAATATTTCTCGCAGTCTCCCTAATTCAATCTCTCTATGTTTTTTATCTGTTAATCTTAAGCTTCTTATTATCATCGATTTTAAGATACCGATTTTCATTCTATATGGATGATTTGAATCGAAATTAAGAAGGATACCTGAGTAAGTATCCTTCCTATAAACATCCCGTTCTAGTTTTGTACCATTTCTAATTAACTTGACATCCAGAAATGGTAATTCGCCACATGATTCATTTTCAATTGTAAATTTAAGCTCGCTCACCTGATTTGCTATGTTTAAGAAATTTATCAGTTGATCCTCCCCGTGATTCCAAATAACTAATATATCATCCAAATATCGTACATACAATTTAGGATTTAAGGGCGTTATATCTAAGAGAGTCTTCTCCATGTAATGCATGAAGATATTGGCTATTGGAACCGATAGTGGTTGCCCCATTGGAACACCTCTAATCTGCTTATAAAATGCATTCCTAAATTTAAAATAAGTGGAGGACATACATACGTACATCATCTCCATGACGTGTCTTATCGTCATTTTGCTTCCTTCCAATATTACTGGATGATCAACCAGGAAACGCTGAAAATAGTCTAGTGCTTTAGGTACTGGTATATTGGTGTACATTGACACCACATCTAAACTCGCCAATCTATCGTTTTCATTTAGCTCACATTTATCCACAATCTCAACCAAATGGTATGAATTCATCAAAGTATTGTCTAAGAAGTACGAATATTTCTTTATTCTATGACATAGAAACTTAGACATTTTATATGTTGGAGAGTGTTGGACATTAACAATAACTCTCAAAGGGTTGCCTGGTTTATGTATCTTTACTAAACCGTACACTCTAGGAGCGACTGTATCTCTTTGTATGAGAGTGTTACCATGCGCCTGATCTAATTCTCCTTCAGCAATCATGTTATTGACCAATAATTTAACTTCTCCTTGTAGCTTATCCGTAGGATCTTTATTAATTTTAGTGTATACCTCTATATTGTCTAGTTGTTCATACATTTTGTCATTATAGTCAGATTGACTCATCAGAACCGTCGCTCCTCCTTTGTCTGCTTTCAAACATATCACACTGTTTGCTATTAACTCTTTCCTGAGACTTTTATTTCATAATTTGGTTTATATTTTTCCTCTGCGTATGTTAGCACAGCCGCAGCTACGTCTAATTCAAACCTAACTTTATCCTTCTCTGGGAGAAATTGTGCTGTTTTAACAGCCTCAGTAATTATCTCATTTTTTGGTGATTTCTCAATTTGGATAGCTGTATTCAGACCACGATTAAGCATTTCCAGCTGTTTCTCATTAAGATTTATTTTAGAGAGGTTTACCACTCGATTAGTTACAACAAAACACGTCCTAACTGTGGTCTGTCTATAGATACCCAAATTTCCTAACTTTCTATCATGCCTAATGTGAACCTTTTTATCTCCTTATTACGTGCGCCATCAGTAAAATCCTCTATACATTTAAAGTCATCCGCGTGCAAGGAGGAAAGTAACATAGATCTTATTTTAGTTTTCTCTCTAATTAGTTCATATTTGCGTTTTTCTAAATCCCTAATCAATGTATTCATTATGTTCAAAGTCAGTTCATGTTTAAGAGATCTACCTTTATCATTTAAATATGTTTTTGAACCGTACGCTAAGATTGAATTCAGTTGTCGCTTTTGCGTCATTGATTCCAAGTTGATTAACATACTAAATTTATTGTTCGTATATGGACACATCATGAAAATAAGCATTTATTTAATTCAGCGATTTATGTATAACAAAAAACATAAGGTCTCCATTACTAACTTGTTAAACCTAGCTAAAATATATTTGGCAGATGCAACCCATATCGTTGTGACAAGTTTCAATAAAAGAGGGAAATAAAGGATAAGCCGATGATATATATTTAGAGTATGATTAATGCAAATAACAAACGACTATACATATTTACGTGGTTTATCAACACAAAAACATCTAATAACTTACGTTTAGAACAACAAACATTCAAGTTCAAATAATGTGCTAGCAAAAAAGATAACGTAGCAGGAGTATATGCAAAGAACAAAGCCTAATATTTAGTGACACTTGATTAAAAATACATATGATTTCTAGTGACAAAGAATTTATTTTTTGAAAAGAATCATTAAACGTGCTTTAAAATTAAACAGTAATTGATTGCGCGGACGGTGGTAACATTTTTGAGAAAATAAATTTTGCGAGCTTAAAGTAAACACCAATCCCATTGTATTTAACCTGTCGTCAAACAACATAAAAAACTGGCGGTAGTTTTTTTATGCTGTTCGACGACTGGTTAAGTACAATGGGGTTGGTGTTTACTTTAAGCTCGCAAACTTGATTTTTTTCAAACTGCTTAAAAATTGGTTGTCTTGACATTGAGAAATCAATTGATTGTGATGGGCGTTTGGTTGACAATGCGACTGCAATCACGTAAATGAAAATATAAGGTGAGATACTAAGTTTTGCCTAATAACTAAATTCTTGTTCTGACTAAAATATGACTATATCCAGTTCGTTTTAATTTTGAAACCATTTTGGAACATTGAAGTCAAACTAATAAAGCAGGTGTGAAATTTCATTAAACTCATATAAATTGTATTCATTAATTTGTGCCTATTTGCATACTATTTATTTGCATTTGATAATAAATTTCATGTTATTTTTGTTTTCAATAATAATCAATAAAATACATAAGCTGCATTAAAAGACTAAAAGGCTATAAAATTTTTTTTTTGTTTCTTCAAAATATGTTTCATTTTATTCGAAAGTCAATTTAGAGGGAAACTTTAATTAGAAAAAGGTATAAAAATTACCATCATTATAGCATTTGCAAATATATTAAGAAAAAACTACCTTTAAATGTTGACACGAGTGTGATTTTGTCATTGTTTAAATCTATACAATTTTTAAACAGTGCAAAAACAGGCTATTTATAAATAATATAAATAAACACGGTGTATGTTGTGTTAATACACAGTTGACGATTGAAGACAGAATTGCCAGTAGATAGCAATCTTTGTTTTACGTTTACTGTTAATAACTCTCGATAAAAATTTATTCAATTCTTCATAAAACATATTTTGATAATACTCTTTAGGGATTTCCATGGTTATCGTGCATTTATAGTTTCTAGTTTTGTCTCGTCGATTTCGATCATTCTTACCTGATTTAGAGCTTGATTGTTTACGTCTGGTAGACGTATAAACATTGTGTGTGGGCATAAATCGACTGTGAATAAACAACAAACATGTCAAATCAAAACTATAAGCAAATTAGTACATTCTTTCTATGCAGTACTTTTCCAATTCCCGAAACTAGATCCACGTTGGGTGATACAATAATGTACGCTGAGAAAAACGTTTACCTAAAATTTCAATTGCCCACATTTAATGATTTGGCTAATATTTTTTTCAAAAACATATGTAGCTTTTATTCTAGTATATCAGCCTATTTAGCGGAATCTACCTAAACAGACAATAAGAGGAATGTTCACTTAATTTTTGCATAATGCACATTTTACGTAGAATGAATTATGTGCAATGAATGGGCCACAAAATTAGCAACAAATGTTAATATTAAACTATTAAATTAACTTTGTGTGTGAAAGGTGTTAGCCATGGGGTATTGAAGATCTACAAGCTGCAGTGTCCTTCACTTTTTGGAACACGACCCATTCTGTACATGGCTACTTAAAGTTCGCAAGGTATTGTTTATTCACTTCAACGTTTCCGTTCATATCATCCATGGTCACTGTCAATTTTCGGTAGCCAACATCACAATTGGAATACAGAAATAGGACAACTGTTGTACCCTGGACCAAAAAGATCTAATTCTAACAGTCAAAAGTACTGCTTGTTGCGGAGAACTAATATATATGCAAGTATGTATTAGGTGTTGCGAACCTAGTAACAAATTAGTTCAGTTGTGATCAGAAGGATACACCAAAGACAATATGAACAGAAAGTATAATCTCATGCACATTCATTTCGTGCTCACTGGCGACTCACAACAAGGTGAAACGATCAACTACACTGGGAAAAATAGCACTTGTATATGTAACAGTGAACAATGCGCACAAATGGTTAATTCTCAAGCCATCAAAACATTAATGACCAGACTTCAGACATCACTTTCCAATACTGCGAGAATGACCTTTACATGCAAACACGCATACACACAAACACAAACGCATACACACTCACCAACTAGCCAGAACAAGAAACAGAAGTAAAAACGAGTCAGATTTGTTACCATTAGCATAATAAATTGAAAACCCAAAATGTATAAATATGTATGATTGTATAAGAGATGATTAGTATTCACGAAATAAATGGCCTTATCCACTTTGTTATTTGTGTTGTTTTCCTAATTATAAGAATACTGTGTTAATTAAAACGGCATGGATATCATAAAGATTATCAAAGAGCGGGGTCAGCCTTTTACCCGTAAGGAGCTAAACACTTATATTGCAGCCAACTGTACGTGTGCCAAACCTCTAGAAAGGATTAAGTTCTTCAAATCGTGTTTAGAATCAGATGTTGTGCCAAAACGATTCCTCAAGCAATGCAGAAGAAATAACCAAAAACCGACGAATAAACTTATAAGTCGCTTATTGCTCAATGGTATCGAGGACAACCAATCAAAACTGCAAGATGCTGAGAGCATCATTCAATCACTGGGTTGTCAAATTGCAAGACCGAACGACGGCGAATACACCGCTTTCACAAAGAAGATAGAAACACTGATGAAAATAACAGCGGAGAAAGAAACCAAGGACCTCACGAGCGACCTGGACAAATTTCCTACGCAATCAAAATTTCCAACGAACCCAGACGCTTTTATTCACAATTATTCAAAAGTGATCTTGTCAAAACACCAGAAAGAATTGCTCTCCTTAGGAGCAAAATTCTGCGTAGTCAAGAAAAACCTAAGTGAACGTGACATTATTGACATTCAGGCTGGAACGGAAAATTTCTACAATGACTTAACGAAAGACACCGCCCCACATGCATTTAATGGACAAGGACTGAAAGCTGAGATAGTAAGCGCACTAGAACAATACAAGAAGGAATTCAAAGGCAGACAAATTATCACAAAACAGCACATAGACGAACTCAGAAAACTCCAATCATACAAATCCATACGACTTGTCACACCCAACAAAGGGTCAGGAATTGTTATACTTGAAGCCGACGCTTATAGGAAGTCCATGAACGATATAATAAATAATCAATCTAAGTTTAAACATGACATCAAACAGAAAGATGATTCAACAACATCGAATCAATAATGAATGCAATTTTGAAAAAAATGAAAAAACACGTTCTTACATCAATGGCTGACTCCGAGATTAGATCAAAACTCACAGAAGACATCCGGAACAAACACCGCAAGATTGTACGGCAAACCAACAACTCATAAAGCCGTGACAGCCTTAGGAGTTCCCTCGATGCGGCCCTTATGTGAATGATCAACGCTTCAAAACATAAACCAGCCAAGTTTCTCTGCAAACTACTTGAACCAATACTGAGCATCATAAACGCAAACTCTATCAAGGACTCCATCGAACTAGCAAATGAATTGAAGGGGAAGAACATCCTACAGAATAAAATGGTCTCGCTTGACGTCTCATCCTTATTTACAAACATACCACTGGATAAGACAACGGAGATCTTGTGTGACCTCATCAAAAATGAGTTTTTTGACTTCCCTATAGACACCAATGACATCAAAGACCTCATATTAGCATGTACTAAAAACGTGCAATTTACATTCGAAGGAATATACTACCGCCAGATAAATGGTGTAGCTATGGGAAGTTGCATCGCACCCCTCCTGGCAGATGTATACATGTATCACCTGGAAAAAACGAGCCTAAAAGGTATAATTGACCAGTGCGCACTCTACAAAAGGTATGTAGATGATATTTTGTTGTTCATCTCAGAAGCAGCAGACCCTTCCGAAATCCTCAAACAGGCAAATGGAGTCGATCCAGACATCAAATTCACTCTCGAGGTAGAGAAAGACGACAATTTTCCCTTCCTTGACATCAAACTCACTCGAGAAGCAAACGGAGATTTGACACTGGCCATACATAGAAAATCCACTTTCACCGGACAATACATTCACTACAACAGTAGTGTGCCAAAATCCCACAAAAGAAACTTAGTAAACAACCTAGCAAACAGAATCAGGAAGATCTGCTCTGAACACAAGATTGAGGAAGAACTGGGCTACCTCGGGAAAATTTTTCTAATGAACAACTACCTAGAGCGTTTCATTGATGTCAACATCAGACCATGGCAGATTCGTACTAGAGAGGATACTGTCAAGCAGGTTTTCCTAAACTTACCATTTTGAGGCGACGTACCAGCCTCAATAATTGCACGGCAGCTGAATAGAATAACTAAGGACAACTTTCCCAGTGTTCAAGTTAATATGACATTTAGTACACAGAGAATCATGAGGTTGGATGCCAAAGATCAATTGCCAATTCTCTCCAAATCATTCATAGTCTACAAATTCTCATGTATGTGCGGTAGCACATATATCGGACGTACGAAGAAGCAATTGATAAGCAGAATCCAGCAACATTTGCCACAGAAATTGATTAACAAAGGCTTGGCACCGTCAGGAAAATCAGCTATTTCCGATCATATATTGGCAACGGGGCACCCTGTCAATTCAACCAATTTCACAATTCTACATAAAGCAAAATCAGAAAAATTATTATTTATTTACGAAACCCTTTACATAAAACAACAAGCACCTGACCCTTATATTCAAAAGTTTCATCAACAACAATCTACTAGTATCCAGTCAAGAACAAACAGGCCCTCGACTAGAATCAACAAACATACAATCGGATTGGCAACAAACTGAAGTGGAAATAACAGAGGCGCATACGATGACAGAAGTCTCCAAACAATGTGAGCGTTTAACACTGCAATCCACACTGGCGCTGTTACCATGTGAAAACGACAAATTTGCGCAACAAGGTGAAACGATCAACTAAACTGGGAAAAATAGCACTTGTATATGTAACAGTGAACAATGCGCACAAATGGTTAATTCTCAAGCTATCAAAACAATAATGACCAGATCTCAGACATCACTTCGCAATACTGCGAGAATGACCTTTACATGCAAACACGCATACACACAAACACAAACGCATACACACTCACCAACTAGCCAAAACAAGAAACAGCAGTAAAAACGAGTCAGATTTGTTACCACTAGCATAATAAATTGAAAACCCAAAATGTATAAATATGTATGATTGCATAAGTGATGATTAGTATTCAGGAAATAAATGGCCTTTATCCACTTTTTATTTGTGTGTTCTGTATTCCTAATTATAATTATACTGTGTTAAACTAAAAGGCATGGATATATATATATATATATATATATATATATATATATATATATATATATATATATCTCTCCTCTATCATTATTTCGGTTCCGGTTACGTTCTTTGAACTAACCATTCTATATTGTGTTATTATGTAAAAGACACCAAGGAACTTAGAGAAGCCACATCCAATTGTAGATTACCGGTATGATTTCGATAAGATATAATGGATTCTAAATTTATTTTTTACAAATAAATGAACTGTATTTACATTGAAACTATTTAGTCACTATACATATATAAAGTTCTATCAATATTAACTAGGCAATGTCTTCAATAGGGAAGGCATTTTAGCCAGTAGTCCGGATTCGTCCATATTGAAGGACCGTAAAATAATGCCTCAAAATTTCTCGCTGCCAGGAATTAACTGTGTAAAATTTGCATTGATGTCTGCTACATTATCCACTGCGTCATTCCTGCTTCATTATACACACAATTATCTGTTGTACATTTAGTCAAGTTTTTCGTTAGCCTTTTAATCAGGTGGAGACTATGTGGAAATTTATTTCTTTTTTTAATTCTAACTAACCATTCCAAAGCTTTCATTATTTGCCAAACACTATGTCACCTGCGGAAGTGATATTTAATTTCAGATTGGTAGCAGGATTTCCATACATATTTACAATTGTCAGTATGAACTAAGCAATGACTAATTTAGTAAAGGTAATTAACCCAGTCGACCGGATTCTTTATTATTGAAATCGCGCAAAGTACTGGTCAGAATTTTCCATTTACCGAGCCCGCACCAGGACAAACTTTCTTCAGCGTCTAGAATGTTTTCACAACGCCACCCTGCAGCAAACTCCAAACGCCTTTCGTTTACATGCTTGTTTGTATACTCGATTAGGCTCTCCTTTATTCGAAGCCAGTTGATCAGCTTTATCGAGCTGATATTACAACCAGCCACTCGCAACCATTTACTACAAGACAGACACCATGCCACCTGGAAACGTAATATTGTGTTGAAGATTTATGACAGGATTTTCATAAAACGTAAAATCTCAGATACTAAAGGCTATTATTCCAGTGAGCCGGTTTTCTCCTTTATGACAGCTATTCAATTGTTCTCCAAATTTGTATATGAATATATATATATACACCATATTTGCTATTATTTCAGTAGGCTTTGAGAAACATGTTCAATTATTTTAGAATAGCAAATTATTTTGTTAATGTTCGTTCAAGTTGCGTATTACAGAAAAAGTTATATTAAGATGTGATGTGGTTTATGAAAACATACAACAGATTATGTGTTTGTATACGCCTTCGACAATTCAGCGGCTCTAAATAAAAATGACCAAAATATTCTTTAAAAATCTACCAAACGTTAGGCTAATTTAATACTGATCACCCTCGAATTACAGTACTAATTTTCGTAATCAATGTTTCGTGTAGGAATACTATTAATATCGGCAAAACATTTTCACTAAGTATGCCTTATGCAAAAGATTCATGCAAAAAATCATTTAAACTCTTAATAAATTTAAGCTGGGTCTATTGCAAATCTGAGCCATATTGTGCGGTGCGAAAACTTACACTAATTGATGAAAAATAGCCGATTTAACAATTGTTATACTTTGCACACAGAGAGAAATGTTATAACCAAACTCGTGATAAATGATTTTTTTATTGTATAACTTTTCTAACTGTGGCGAAATCCGCAAATGTGGTGTTTATGATTTCGCGCATTCATTGATTGATATACGTCTGGCAAAAGAGTAGAAAAATTCATTGTCGTATAGGCTGGCTCAAAAGCGCAAATTATTTTGCATTTTCGTTTGCTAGACAACGTCGTCTGTGTTAAATGCTTGTATAATTCGAAATGTGATCAAATGTGCCACCGTTTATTCTAAAAATAACATATACCTAAAAATGTGACCAATTTGCAAATTTGAGATAAAAATCAATCCCAAGTTTGCCAACTTTATTTAAAGACGTGTTATAAACAAACTCGTAATAAAGAATTGATTATTGTATAACTTCTATACGTCTGGCGAAGGCAGCAAATGCTATGGATATGTGATTTATGCATTCAGCGATTAATACACGTCTGACAAAAGAGCCAAACATTTCATTTTCGTAGCTTCATAGAAATTGTGTAGCCGAAATTTCCATTTAAATATAACATAAACGATTATGTGTAACTGATTTTGCATGCATTTTTATGTTTATGGAACTGAATACTGGTTATTAAATTGGCCATTGTGCAATGTTGATAATCATAGAATGTAGATCGTGTCATTATTTGTATTTAAAAGTAGCTTTGTTAAGTTGTTCTTTAGTTTAGTTGCAACAGGATTTTTGTTTAGGCCATCCTTCCAAGAAAAGATTGTTTAATTATATAAAATTCTTTACATCTTTCGCCAAATATATGTACACTAAACAATTGAAACATTGGCAAGTAGTGATAGCAGGCTTTAAAATTATGCCCGCATACTTGTTAAACACATCAATCCCAGCAAAATTTATTAAAAACCTTCTTTTAAAATCGTTGCGCATAAAACAGAAAAATGCCAGTCAATTATATTGCTAACACACGTAAATCTACTATAATCATCACAATATTAAAACAAAAAATTACTTTCGTTGACCAAGTTTCATTGTGTATAAATTTCTAATATAATATGATACGCGTAATTTACCTATTAATGATTTAATTGAATTGTTCTTATGCGAAACCTCGCCTGCCCAGTTTCAACTCAAACACGCAAATATCGAATTTGCAGAGTTTGATGCTTCTCTAAATGTTATTGTATTAGGCAGCGATAAATTGCGTGGATATCAATGACATCTAAATATTTAAATATTGTTTTCAGAATTCAAAAGAACGCCAAGCCAATTTTTTAATGGAATGTTGATTTAAAATATTTTGAAAATTTTTTGTATTTTTCAAAAAGATTCGGGTTCATATTCGAAGTGACAAATTGTCACTGTTTAAATAAAAATGTTATTATTGGGTTTAAAGTATGTATGTGATGAAAAAAATGCTTTGACTGAAGTTCTCTACCTGTGTTACATAAAGATATTTTTGAGAGTGCCTGTATACGAAAATTCAGATTCATTATTTATATAACGCATTAGCCATTTTGTAGGACTCTTGCCGAAATTATCATGCAGATTTTCCTTAGCTCAATTCTATCCATATGTTTAAAAATTCAATTATTACTTATATAGACGTATTTCTCACAAGTATAGTTGATTTAAATTAACATCGTTCCAATTTAACATTATTGTTCTCATTAATAGTGGCACTTCTTCAAATGCGAAATAGGCGCAGTCATGGTTTCGTTAAAACAATTCAAGACGATTTGCAATTTCTATAAGTAATGTCTATATGTGCTTATTTTATACAGTCGAACAATTATATTTAATTTATTCATATTAAAATGTAATTTACATATTTATCAATGGCTATTAATCCGTTTTATTAATTTTTTAATAACTCAAATGAATAATTGTTTTATTAAATATTCGTTTCATTTTTAATTTTTTGTTCTTATTATCACTATCATTTAATTTTATACATATCACCAAATTAAAAATTAAAATATAGATGCTCTCTTTGCATTTAAACATTATGAATACGAAAAATATTTTAATTTAACTGCCTGAAGTTTTAATTGTTATTAATTTCAGAATCATATACCGTAAAAAGATTAAAAATTGTAGAACTTAATTATACTTTAAAAAGTTTTTCTCGTTCATTATTTGTAAATTAAATAAATAAATAAATAAATTTAATTGGATATATATTATATATATATATTATATGTATATATATATATATATATATATATATATATATATATAACAGTTATATAGATTTTGATATCGATTATACAGTTCTGGTTTTCCCACGTTGCTCATCCCAATTTATAGTGGGTGACCGGCGTAATACCACCAACTACTAATGAGTTGCAGTAATCACGATACGAATGTGCACGGTATTATACTTGACATTCATGCTGTTTTTAGTTTATACTTCTGATGATATTTGAACTGATTTGTTACTAGGTGTGAAACACCTACTACACAATTGCATATATAGAAAGTGATTCATATTAAACTCTTAAATTTTTCCAATAAAATATCTGAATCCCAACTTTTTTGGTGAAATATATAAATTCCAAAATTGTTAAAATGTATTTTTTTCTGTTAAAAGATTTCTTTTGAATATTACGTAGAAAACGTAGGCCAATGCTCTATTAAGTGATGATGAATTTGATTTTAAGCAACGAATTTAAATTTAAGTCAGTAACTTTTGATAAGTTAAATACTAAATGCCTCCATCTGTTGTTTTGTTCATTTTTTTGCAAACAGCTTTGGGCGTCTGTTCTCCTTGTTTTAATGATTGCTTCTGTAATGTGCTACTGTTTGTCAACACACGACCGTTTTCGAGTTGGGCTAAACCAAACAATTGTAATGAACCCAATATTTGGTCAACTTGACAACGAATCGGATTTTATGCCTGCATACAACTCAGAAATGACAATGAGGCAATTGCCACCGGACAAAATATTGACTGCTAACAATTTGAACAGTACTAATCAAAAGGCTGAATATCATAACTCCAATATTGGAAGTACCAATATTCGTCGAAAATTTAGGCAATCGGGTAGTGGAGAATTTCCCTTAGAAAATGCTTCAAATGAGCGAAAATCAGATGAAATAATTTCATCTAACCCAAATAATGGAAACCAATTCAAAAAAGATAGAAAACGAAGAGATGGTATTACTCTTCATAAAAACAAGCAGCTGTCAGATGTGGAAAAACCAAAAATTCTATTTTCTGAAAAACCAATTCGGACGTTTGTACCCCAGTTTTTAACAGAATCAGATAACAGCGACAGAACTCACCCTGACGTAATTGAGAACTCAAGTCTTGAGACGACAACATTTTCAGCTTTGGGCAATGAAATAAAGTTGCGTTATTCTATCGTAAAAACTGAAACACAAAACTCTATTTGTTCAAGCCCAGAATTCTCAAATAATCCAAAAATTTTAAAAGACTGTTTTACCGAACCTGCGCCAGGTCTAGTCAGCCTCGACATCCTTCTCAACATTCTCTTCACTGCTGAACTACTGTTGAAATTGCTTTTGGCTCCCGATAAGCAAAAATTTCTCTTCTCGGCTATTTGCATTCTAGATGTATTCCTACTTTCCAGCTATTGGTTGTATGTTCTTCTGTTCTACGTGTACTACTTCAAAAAAAAGAAAACTGACATTTTTCACTTATACAAGCCGTCAAGTTTAGCCGTACACACAGTGGATCCACCTGCGCACCTCTGGTTAATGAACATTCTCTCAATGTCACAGGCGTTGCGCATGCTTCGTATATTTAAAATCAGCAAAATTTCCCGGGGTCTACGCGTCCTTATATTAACTGTCAAAAAGTCGATACCGGAACTAGTACTCTTAGGATTTTTGTTAATGAATGGCATGTTTCTTTTTTCAGCAATGATCTACATCGCCGAGTATCAGGTGAATGACACCTTTCCCAACATTCCACAGGCGTTTTGGTGGTCAATCGTCACGTTGACAACAGTTGGCTATGGTGATATGCATCCAAAAGGTGGAGCTGGATATTTTATTGGATCAGTTGCGGCAATATCCGGCTGTGTTGTAACAGGCCTGGCAATTCCGATAATTGGCAACAACTTCAACACTTACTACAAATACATGAAGAACCAGCTCAAAGAGGACAAGTATATCAAGGAGTTAAGAAAAGATATGAATATGATTGGAATAAGCGGCCTAATTGGAGGCATTGGAGGTGTAGCTGAAAAAACTGTTGGAATAACAGGTAGAAAGTATGGCCAGATGCGTGGGAAAATGTATGGCGAATACAATCACGTAAGCAATAATACTCCAGGCAACCAAACCATTAAAGCTAGCACAAATTTTGGAGAAACACAGATAAGAAAATCAGGAAACGTCAGTAGAAACAATCAAAATCAGCAGAAAAAATTTATGTCCTCTACACTTGGCATAATCGGTGGACTAAAGGCGCACAATGAACCGATTTACGGAAAACCGTCTGCTACTTGCAACGACAGTAACACAAGAAGAAGTAGTAAACAAAACGAAGTCAAACAACTACTTTTAGATAGAAATGCCTTAGATAACACCAATTTTCTGGAAATTGATACTGCAACTACACGAAGACTGTCGGCAATTTCCTCTAAATTAGATGAGAATATTCGTGGCAAATTAGCCGTACCTGGTCAAGGTAATGGCAACTATCAATGTGGAATTGGGACCAGTGCATTATTATCCGGAGAAAATTCCTCCTTGTATGATCGCAGACCGAGTAATTTGTTCCATCCTCTTGCCACGGATGGGCTACTTAACACTTTAGTGCAGACTTCGCAGATTCCCAGAGTAGTAATCGATACGGAAGAGCACGTTGATACGGGCAAAAAATCCGTGGGTGACGAACGACTTGATTGGTGGTCTATGGAATGTGAACCACCTGATCAGATGAACTGCCAATTAAATCCATTAGGTAACAGCTTACGTGTTGAGACTGTTGAAGAGAATGACGAAAGCGTTGACGAAGATGATGAAAGTTACAACGATGATGACGGTGGCAATGATATTGATGATGATGATGATGATGATGACTATGATTTTCCTGATGGTCAACGGAATAATAATGACTATTTGAACGGGGATGCTACCACAGACGAAACTATGAATGAAGCAAGTGAGAGATTTGATGAGTTGAGCAAAATTAGTGATTTATCCGATAAAATGTGCTCGATAACTCAAAATAACAAATTACCTGTTGACAATTTAATCATTAAAAGTAACATTCAGTATACATGCAAAAACAGGGTTTTGCCTGCTAGACTGACAAATTTTGAAGGCCTTGAAGTCAAACCATCAGGGGTGATTTCGATGTCGCCCAGTCTTCACCACAATGGCAAATTTAAGCGAACGAACGGCAAATCGTTAGAGCAATCTGACTGCTATGAAACCGTTAATCAGCTTCAGGAAACAAGTAATCCTACATCAGACTTATTTGAAAATCCAGGCATGTGTAAAACTAAACCCAGTCGTCTAATTATGAGAAGCTCAGAAATTCCCCGTTCTATTTCAAATGCAAGTATTGAAGTTGAAAACACAAATGATACAAAATTACTGTCAAAATCATATCGGGCATCAAAACATCTACCATGGCAAAAATCACAGCAGTTTGTGGACGAATGCATAAATCAATTATCTGTTCGACAGGATAGAATGAACTCAGGTCAAATAAGATTACCAATAAATGAAATTCGACATCGTGTTTCTGACACTGATCTCCCGTCTAAAAGGTCGGCTAGAGACAAAGCTTATAATCCTCCTTGTAGTTTAAAGTATCCCTATCGTTATAACGACGGCTATTTGCCAAATTGTTACGACAAACAAACTGTTTCTCATCAGATGAGTGTAAAATCAGATGGGGCCTATGAAGATGAAAAATACTCAATTTGTAGCGGTAAAAGTCCAGGTGTGGCAGATAGAAATTCTTTTCAGTTGGATAATGGCAATATGAATGTAAAAACATTTAAAGGGTTAATAAGCCATTTTAAATTGAAGAATAAATCCCAAAAAGAATATAGTGTCGGAACTAAATCTGAACAAGGATTTTTCCACAAACGATCACCTACTGAGTATACTTGTTTAAATAGGCCACAGGAGAAAACAAGCAAAGACTCTTTGACACAATCGAGTGCAACTCTGCAAACTGGCAACAATGACCTCAGTACCAGAGTAGATTTATTCAAAAATATGCTGAATACAAGTCGAAGCAATTTAAGAGGTTCTTTTAGTAGCCAGAAACAGCGGTTCTGCTTCACTAGTCGCAAGGGACATCATCCATTTCACAATGAATATTGCTTAGGGGAAAGTCGAGATGCGTCCGAGAGTTATGTGAACGAGAGCTGTGACAGCAATAACGATGACGAAATAAAAGCCTCGCAGCTTATAAATGCTACTAAGCTGGACAGCACAAATTCCTTTAATAAAAACAATATAAATAACGAGGAAATTGTGAATTTTGATATAAAGCCAAGCCTCAATATTGAAAGCAAACTTTCCTCAAAAACTAGTGTTAACCCCGAAAATGCAACCAACGACATTTTTAATACAAACCACTTAAATATTAGCAAAGACAACAAAACAAATGTATGCTTATCGCAAAATGAACAGCAAATTTTTGAATCACCTTGCCAAGACACAGTGAACCAATCTCCGTTTAGTCTCACAAAACGAGAAAATTATGTATAGTGTTTGCATCTATTGTGCCCATTCACAATAATAGTTATCAATTTTTAACAGAATTTGAGTGCAGCCACTTATATTTAAAAATGCCCAAATATGCCATCTGTTTATTATAGTTCAATTTAGTCAGTTTTTTTTAAATTTGGTTATCAAGCGAGCATATCGACAATTGACTCTTGAGATTGCCAAATTTATTTGCTAATAAAGGCCTTTAAGATTTACTTGAATTAAGTTTCCATATGTAAAAATTGAATGTACTTAAAAATGTTTGAAATATAAACCATTTCATTATGTACAAACATTTGTGGTCTCATTAGTATTTTTGTCCAACAAGCGCCTGAAGCATAATTTCACACAAGGCACATCTCAAGCTCAATGCATGGGTTCGAGAAGATTATTTTGTTTAATCGTGTTATTTACATATGAATTATCAGCTTTGGCTTGCGGAAATAAGAAGTTGTCTAAACATAAATCGCAATTATACCAACAATAAACTATTTATCATACTACTTTAACAAATATTAAATTGTCAAAATTGGCAGAAAAATTGGAAATCTAATTAGAATTAATACTAAATGCCCAAAGTAAACTAAAGTATTTGCTAAATTGTAATAATTCGAGAACAATTTTTCAATTAATTCCAGTAAATAAATTTATATATGTAATTAAATATATATAAACTTTTTGAATGCGAATTTCAATAAAATTCGGTATTTGCTCTTGGAAAGGATACTATGAATATATAAATATATGTATATATCAGTATTAATATCATTTTTGCCTATACATATATTTATTTACATTGCGTTAAACGTAAACAGTTATCTTCAACGCACAAATAAAGTAAAGCAAAATACTGTCATGATAACTAATTAATTTAATAAAAATTCTACGTAAATTAAGTCTGTTTATAGTATTCAAATTCATATAATCCGAAGAAATTTTTAATTGGTGTGCATTCATCCATCACTAAAATGTTTATATATATATATATATATATATATATATATTGATAGTTTCTAATTTCACCATTCCATGGAGTAAGTTGTTTGTTCTTATATATATATATATATATATATATATATATATATATATATATATATATATATATATATTCTAAAATTCCACTTAAAATTGCATTAAATTAGAAATGCTACTTCTTTTCAGGACCATTATCGTCTTGATTCGATGCAGAATTTTAGCAGCATTAATTGTCGTGTCGTGTGCATGAAGACAGGAGTAGTCGGTCCTATGCTTTATCACATCCGACATAACGTTCCAAATATCGATCACTGATGTATGATCATCAGACGGGCACCATGCCATCTGGAGAATTGACATGAAATTCACACCATTCTGCTGGTGTGTACAAAACACTGCACCTTATAGCGAATGTGATTGATTTGAAAGACAGTTATCGTCAATATTGGGCATAGCGCAATAGCAGTCAATGTTACCGTGACGTAGATCTGAATCCGAAAGCTTTTGATTCATAATTATGCAGCTCATCTCCTAAGCCAACAAAGCCATAAATTGCATTTAATTCATGCAAAATTTGTTTTTGGACCTTTCTTATCTACAAATATGACAAGTCGAAAGATTTCAACAAAAGCCATATTACATTAATTTTTAATGGCAGGAATCGAATATATACATATATATTTAAATTTCATTTCATGTCATTGTATCTAACTATTAGCACAAAATAGCTAAACTACCGTCAGTAACCAGTACTGACGCGTTTCGACCCTCTATGATCACCATCAGAACACGAGGGCAAACTGATTAGCATGAATCAAACCTCAATACAAATATATGGAAAGGAACAATAGACATGCGGCTCTCGCCTCTAGTTGTCTCGTATTCATTGTACTTGAATTGAAATGTTGGCTGAACAATTTTTGTGCAGTCACGAACATGATTTTTTTGCAGCTTTCGCCACATATACATAGGTAGTGCGATTAAACAATCATTGATTGCGCAATTGGTGGTAACAATTTGTTAAATCATGCTTGCGACGTTGATCTGAATCCGAAAGCTTTTCATTCATATTCATGCAACTCATCTCCTACGCTAACAAAGCCATAAATTGCATTTAACTCATACAACATTTGTTTTTGGACCTTTCTTATCTACAAATATGCCAAGTGGAAAGCTATTAACAATAGCGATGATACATTAATTTTTAATGGCAGGAATCGAATATATACATATGTATTGTCGGTTTAAACAAAACTGTGCAGAATGCAGGAAAAGCTATTTATCCTCTATGCCGATTTCGTTCATACTGGTAACTTATCAGTAGAGCTCATGTATATTTGGTTCAATCAACCAGTTCTTCTACAAACCACAATTTCCATGTAGTCATCAGTTTATAGCTCTTGTTCTTTGTTCAGTCTTATCTTCAAACCTGTCTTCGTCGTAATCGCTTCTCGCTTTAAGTTTCATCTACCCATTTTGAATCTGAATTCCTAAGCAGATGCAGTGCCAATAGACGAAAAAATGCGAGACTTTAACTATATATAGCATTTGCGGCATAAACTGGGCATCTCATATAAAATAAAATAGATATCTTTGGCCAGCTTCGTCCACAAATAGCATTGTATATTATCAACCATATTTGGCACAGCCAGGATATTAAAACCAGTATATTCCGTTCATAGACTTACAAATACATTACTGCGCCTACAGCACTTTGCTTTGTGTATATATTTCAAATGTTTCCAAATTATGCCTATTCGTCTATGTTTCGTCCGATTGGTTCCACATTGGTAAGACTCACATCTCAGGTTGTCAACCTCATTTATGTATATATATATATATATATATATATATATATATATATATATATATATACCGTTACAAGTTTCACAATATTTTAATATATGAGAAAAAAATAACGTACTCTCTGGAATAAAATTTATTCATAAATCTTGCTTCTACCAGAATCTACAGCCATTGCTTTAAATCAAGTTTGCGAGCTTGAAGTAAACACCAACCCCATTGTATTTAACCAGTCTACGAACAACATAACAAAACTACCGCCAGCTGCAACACACTGACGCGTTTCGACCTTCCATGATCATCATCAGAGTACGACGGCAAACTGACTATCGAGGATCAAACCGCATTGAATATATATGAAATCAAATTTAGATATGCGGCTCTCACCTCTAGCAGTCTTGCATACATTGAACTTGACTGGAAATGCCGGCTGCACAATTTCTGTGCAGTCACGAACATTAACTGTTTGCAGCTTTCGCCACATATACATATATAGATAATACAATTTAACAATAATTGATTGCGCGGGTGGTGGTAACAATGCTTTAAATCAAGTTTGCGAGCTTGAAGTAAACAGCCATTACCTGTATTCGTCAATATTTTCGTTCGTCCAATACCAATTTTACATTTGTTGTAACCAATCATTTCTAAGCTATGTCTGTTTTTGTTTTGCGCAATTTTCACCACTCCTTTTGCGTAACGTAATGAGGTGTGTCATCGCTTTCATGCAAAGTGCGTCGGCAATTGAAATGTGTGTCGTATTTGCGGAAAGATGGCTATTGTTCTGCTATTTATGCTTAAACGTGCAGACATTAATTCAAAAAGAAATAAAATTGGATTGGAACAAAAACATAACTAACAGGCCTTCGTAAATGGACTAGGTTTCGCTAGAGGTGTGGTCTATATTGCGCAAAACAAGAACAGACATAGCTAAGAGGGAATTGGTTACGACAAATGTACAGTTGGGATTGGATGAACGAAAATATTAACGAATCCAGAATAATGGTTGTGAGTACTAGTGAAAATAAGAATTATTAATAAAATTTATTGTGTGGCGTACGTTAATTTGTCTCTACTTATATATATATATATATATATATATATATATATATATATATATATTCTTTTGAAATGCGAGCTTTAATAAAATTCATTATACCCTTTTTATGTGCAAAAACAAAAAGAAATTTTATCAGATATAAGAAAATTTTCTTTCGCATGGTCTTCTCAAATATCTACTCATGAACATATCTTTATATATAAATTAGAAAGCAAAACAAGATAGAAATATGTGAACAAATCGAATGTGAAAAATAGAAACCAATCAAATTGCGTGCGTCACATCCAGTTCAAGCTCAATGCTTGTACGTGCTTCTTCTGCTTGCATAAATCCGGCTGCAATTTGTTTATCCATAAGGTTTCGTATGTGGCTAGCTCCCTTTTGTTTTTTCATTTAGTAATTACTTCGAATGCTACGTCTGGAGAACATACGTGCGATGTTTCGATGATGTGTTGTGCAATAGCAGACGTGTATTCACCATTTGATTTAAAACAGGCGTTCAAGTTGCAATGTTCTCTCATTCGAGTAATTAACCGTCTGGTCGATCGGCCTACGTAAGTTGATCGACGACTTGCGCAGGTATATTGGTAAATAATATTTGACATCGACATTAACGGCTGTTTCTCTTTGATTGCTGGTAAAGGCAAGTGTGTTACCCTAAATAACACTCGTAGTTTGGCTGCATTATATGTGCGTGTTAATGCTGCTTCAACTTTCTTTTGTGCCATTCGAGAAACTGCATCCTCCTTAAACGGGAGGTTAAGGTAGACGGTTTTCTTTTCTGGCCCATAGTACGTCTGTTTCTGGTTAACTCCCCTTTTAGTAATTGATTCATTTAATTGTCTGGGATAGCCATTATACATTAAATCATTAATTGATTTATTATATTCATTTTCTTTAGAATCTTGACTAACCAACCTGTCAATTTATGAAAAGCAGCCACGAACTGTTGATAATTTATATTGAAATGGCACAAAACTGCTGTAATGCAAATACTGTGCAGACCATGTTGGTTTATGGTAAATTGTTCTGTTTAATTTACCATTAGTTTATTTCTTTAATAGTACATCTAGGAAAGGCAAACAGTCATCTTTCTCGTGCTCTGACGTGAAACCGATATTCTTATGTGCTTTGTTGAAACTTTAAAGCAATGTTCGTGATTGCGACCTGTTTTTAAGTACAAGAAATATATCATCCACGTACCGTATATATTGAGCACATTTACCTATGTCACTCTTTAATGATGTATTTTCTAGGTGCCCTAGAAAAATCTCAGCCAACACTGGAGATAAGGGGCTTCCCATTGCGAAACCATCAGTCTGTTTGTAGATGTTTCCATTAAAACGAAATCGTACGTCTTTCGTGCATAATAAGATAAGCTTGCGTAGAGTTTGACCCGGCACCGGCCATTGCACAGAAGCTCAAGCCAGTTGGATCATCTACACCAATAATGTACGGATTACCAAAAACACACAAAAGAGTTGTCCTATGAGGCCAATTTTATCAATGGTAAATTCTCCGTTTCATGCACTAGCTAAATGGCTAGTTCGTTTACTAGAACCATTACGTAAACTACTAGGTAATCATTCGGTTGCCGATTCGTTTGAGTTTGAAAACAAAATTCAAGATATAAATAGTAAAAACAAGATTATGCTATCTTTCGATGTTACCTCTTTGTTTACAAATGTTCCAATTGATGAAACCATTGACATTATAATTAAACGAACATTGACATTATAGTCAAAGCCGTATAACACGATATATTACCATCGCCGGTGCCAGGTCAAACTCTACGCAAGCTTATCTTATTATGCACGAAAGACGTACGATTTCGTTTTAATGGAAACATCTATAAACAGACTGATGGTGTCGCAATGGGAAGCCCCTACTCCAGGTTGGCTGAGATTTTTCTAGGGCACCTAGAAAATACATCATTAAAGAGTGACATAAGTAAATGTGCTCAATATATACGGTACGTGGATGATATATTTCTTGTACTTAAAAACAGGTCGTAATCACGAACATTGCTTCAAAGTTTCAACAAAGCACATAAGAATATCGGTTTCACGTCAGAGCACGAGAAAGATGACTGTCTGCCTTTCTTGATGTACTATTAAAGAAAGAAACTAATGGTAAATTAAACAGAACAATTTACCATAAACCAACATGGTCTGCACAGCATTTGCATTACAGCAGTTTTGTGCCATTTCAATATAAATTATCAACAGTTCGTGGTTGCTTTTCAAGAATTGACAGGTTGGTTAGTCAAGATTCTAAAGAAAATGAATATAATAAAGCAATTAACGATTTAATGTCTAATGGCTATCCCAGACAATTAATTGAATCAATTATTAAAAGGGGAGTTAACCAGAAACAGACGTACTATGGGCCAGAAAAGAAAACTGTCTACCTAAACATCCCATTTAAGGGGGATGCAGTTTCCCGAATGGCACAAAAGAAAGTTGAAGCAGCATTGACACGCACATTTAATGCAGCCAAACTACGAGTGCTATTTAGGGTAACACACTTGCCTTTACCAGCAATCAAAGAGAAACAGCCGTTAATGTCGATATCAAATATTATTTACCAATATACATGCGCAAGTTGTCGATCAACTTACGTAGGCCGATCGACCAGACGGTTAATTACTCGAATGAGAGAACATTGCAACTTGAACGCCTGTTTTAAATCAAATGGTGAATACACGTCTGCTATTGCGCAACACATCATCGAAACAACGCACGTATGTTCTCCAGACGTAGCATTCAAAGTAATTACTAAATGCAGAAACAAAAGGGAGCTAGCCACATACGAAGCCTTATGGATAAACAAATTGCAGCCGGATTTATGTAAGAAGAAGAAGCACGTACAAGCATTGAGCTTGAACTGGATGTGACGCACGCAATTTGATTGGTTTCTATTTTTCACACTCTCTCTATGTTCACATATTTCTATCTTGTTTTGCTTTCCAATTTATATATAAAGATATGTTCATGAGTAGATATTTGAGAAGACCATGAGAAAGAAAATTTTCTTATATCTGATAAAATTCCTTTTTGTTTTTGCACAAAGGAAGGGTAAAATGAATTTTATTAAAGCTCGCATTTCAA
>JAQBSW010008312.1:0-35032 GCA_029291075.1 Eudiplozoon nipponicum | reverse complement strand
AGCTATTACCCGCGTACGCAAAACGCGGCATTGGAATATATCAAGCTAGCACGCAGTCAACATTCAAAAAATACTTGAGTATATGTATTAGTTCTCCGCCAAAACTTTCGGTTTGTGTTTGGCTTTGCATGACGATGATGATGATGATGATGATGATATATATATATAAAGAAACGGAAATGACAAAAAAACAATTTAGGACGAAATAAATCTGTTAGCGGAGAGTGATTTATAATGGAGAGTATCTAGTTCGGACGGAGATGCTTAGCTTGGTAAAAAATAGTTATACAGCTGCAAGTCGATTCTGTACTTCCGAAATCGTCCTCAGCTCCCGAAGACACAATGAATAATACACGTGCAGCTGTTGTAAGGCTATTGACGCGCTCTCGTGTCTACTGATTAGTGAAGGTGCAAAATGCCTGAGAGCGTTTGATTTCGGGTCATGAAATTCACTCTCTTCGTCAGCGAAGCCACTGAATGTATGCGATTGTTGTTATTTTCCAACGCTGCAGTACACGTGACTGTTTAAAGAATTATTACCACCATCCGTGCAACCAATGACTGTTTAAATTATTGGTCATGACTGCATAGAAATTGTGCAGCCGACATTTCCTGTCTAGTAAATTGTAAGCGAGACTACTAGAATTGGGAGCCGCATATCTAATTTTGCTTTCCATATATATGCAATGAGATGTGATCCTCGCTGGTCAGTTTTCCTTCGTGCTCTGAGGTGAAGAATATGGGAGGTTGAAACGCGTCAGTGCTTGTGACTGGCGATACTTTTGCTACTTTGTTCTACTGGTTAAGTAAAATTAGATCGGTGTTTATCTCATGCGCGCAAACTTGATCTGAAGAATTTTAATCACCGTCAATGGTTATTCAACTGCATCACTTGTATTCATTTGGAGGAAGCTGCAGCGGAGGTTTCCAGTCAAGTACAACGCATGCGAGTTTATTAGAGATGAGTGACTTAATCTAATTTTGCTTTCCATATATATTTGCATTTCAGTTGGATTCTCGCTGGTAAGTTTGTCGCCGTCCTCTCATGAGGATCGTGGTGAGTCGAAACGTGTCAGTACCTGTGACAGCCGGTAGTTCTGCTTTGTTGCTTGCTACCCGGTTAAATACACTTGGATTGGTGTTTACTCCAAGCTCAAAAACGTTCTGTTATCACCACTCGCACAATAAATGGTTTTTCTTAATGATTTGATTGTTCTCGTGTTGGAAAAAATGTAGCTAGATGCCCAAAATGATGGATGGCGATACTGACTTGTTTCGTTCGCCTTATTGAGGCCTGCCTAGACTTTCCGGCACGTTTCTAGATTCAGTTGACTCGTAAAGCTTATTTTTATGCCTGTTTCAATTTGAATATTAGTGTTGAAACGGACGTTAAAGCTAATCGCCTATTTTGTGTGAAAATGAACTGTGAGTTTAATTGCCATTTGGAAAGGAACTAAAATTTGTCTAGATTCAACACACACACGCACGAATGCACATTATATATATATATATATATATATATATATATATATATATATATATATATATAATTTGTGTTGTAGAGTAGTTTTTTTTCAAATTTCCTGAATGTAGTTATTATAGTTACGTCAGTAAAACTTACTCAGTATTTTTCTGTAGATTGAAACTGATAGTGTTATCTGTGCTAGGCTAGTTAATCTCACGAAATAACTGATACTTAACCGATTAACAGAAGTTCAGGTTACGAGCAGCTGACAATCAGCTAAACAAGGTAAATGAACGCATGCAGCCCTTCCTTATCACATCATGGCGTGGGCGAGTTTCATTTGGTTTGGGAATTCGTGTAACAGACGTAGAGTCTGTCTCGATGGCCAACAACTTAGTAGTTGGAATACTTACTTACTTTACCGCGGCTGGCTCCTTTTAGAGGATAAGCCGGCTCCATAGTAGTTGGAATGACCGAGTCTGTGTTCTTCTTTGGTCACCGCAATTCTGAATTTTACAAAAGTTATGCGGCAGTGAAGCGTATATATTTTGCCTTGGACAGGCCGCAGTTGAGCATCGATTTTTGAATAATGTATTTACGCCTGTCAACTACGTTGGTTCGGTCACGTCTTGCGTATGTCCTCAATTCGATTGCCCAGTGGAGCTCTGTTCTGCCATTCAGCGCCAGATCGCATCTTGGTTAATGAGGTAACAATGTGGCGTGTATGATAATCATTTTTCAATCGAACAGTTCATTTGTGTTCACTTACTGCTACTGAATTGTTCATTGTCGCATGATTAAGCAGTTGCCCTTCTGAAAACCTCCAACCGTCATTATTTTCTTAAGCGGCCAGCCAATTACGATTCCTGGTTTTCAGCTGCCTTATCTTGAATCATATCGCAAGTCACCGTCGTCGTTGTCAATACTTGCTTTTCCATTTATTATCTCGCCTTTATTGTTGTTTACGTGTTGTAGCAGAATTCTGCGGAATCATCTGATTGTGTTCAGCTAGACTTGACCGCATCCGACCTCTCAGTTACCTCCAACTCGTCGCTTCTTCGATCGGCTGTTGCAGCAGAATTGCCAGTTTCGACTATCGCTGCTGAATCTCTAGCGCCGCGGTTATTGCACACTGAATTCAATGAATGTCGACTCTGTCGCGGCACCGATGAATTGGATAGCTCTATGGAAACTTCAATTGATATGAAAACCTGCGCTTTCTACTCAACTATCAGCAGGACTGACACATCAACTGTGGAGACAGATGGTGGTGTCGGTATTGCTGTACCTGTCATCAACAATGGTTGCGCGGTTACAAGCTCAGCAACGTCGTCATCTCCGTTCGCCCGGTTAATGGCGTTGGCTGCTGGCGCGACAAAGGATAAACTAGCGATACATGATGTGAGCTCGCAGTCAACGGTAGTATACCTTTGTGTGAAAGTGCAATCTATTGCCTGTTTATTTGAGGCTTTAAGTGTATTTTTTCATGTGGACACGCTGCTGGACTCATGAGGTGTGTGCGCGTGCCACAGTCCACTTTCGCAAGGATAATTAGGTTCATCTAGGCGGATAAAACGTTATCGATAGAACGACACTCAACTAGCATTGACCAAAGACAAATAATGATGTTCAGTGCTCGGCTGTCTTAGCGAATGTCATGCATTTTATGGTACGCTGAACCGGAAGCTGTATTGCCGATGTCGCCTTGCTTTAATGTTGTCTTGGGTGGATGTTATTTCCTCTTCCTTACCTACTTAAATCTCTTGCAACAATTTTCTTTATTATTTATTTCTATTTTTATTGTGGTTAAAGAGCAGTGAAGCACCACTTATTATAGACTGTTGTATCGCTGTCTGGTGTTATGATGGAACCCGCAGTCGTAGGAGCTTCTAGCTGGCTCAAGCTGGTTCTTCCGGTAACCGCCAACTTGTCGAATGGAGAGTCTTCAGTCTGGTTTTATTGCGCCAGTATGGACATGGAAAAGGGATATCATACGCGAAGAGCACATATCGACTGTTGGAGCAAACTTCGGTCACAAGCGCCACCTATCCGAAGTGTCCAGACATGCTGCTCATCAGCCTCCAGTGGCGACCGCCTATACGAAGGAGATCGAAATCTAAATAATCTTCTACAGCCCACGCAGAACTATGAATATCGCTCATCGTTCTTTGCCAAGGAAGCAGCAGTTTGATTATAATATGCTGACTTGTTATTAAATGTGTTTATGGTCAATCACGAAGCTGGAGGTATTTTGCAGGCCTTCAGATTTGGTGTGATTTTTCAGACAATCAAGAGCCTCGGCGGTACTTTCGGGATGGACTTATCGCTCTCTATAAAACAGATTATGATGCTTCAATTGATTCTGTAACTAGCTTTCATAAATTCCAGCGAGATCGTGCACTGGCTCCAAGGAAAATAGAACGAAAGACGTGCCACAAAGCTACCTCCGCAGTGCGAGAATACACTTCTCACCAGTATGTGCACAACGGACATGATACTGCCTATTCTAGTCGTTGACGAGTACAGTGGGATATCTGGCCCAAGGCTCTACTGGATCCCATCTTTTCTGGTATTCTACATTGATGCATTTGTGTATCTGAGGTGCATTTAAAGAAATCCAATTTGACATTTATTGATCATTTAAATTTTTTGCTTATTCACAGCATCGTAGTCGAACGAATTCTGGGTCCGCAGCTCTTCAATCACCGAGTACTTGTTCAAGCACAGGTGCCTTGAGCGGCGCTACTGTTCAGAACACGTGTTCGCCCGTGTTTGCAAAAAGGGCAGTGAACAAAAGTTTCGACACTTCTCATCAATATAGCATAGAGACGCCATTTTTAGCGTCAAAAACCATGAACGCTCTAAGTTCCTGCCAGGCGACTGAAAAGCATCAGAAAATCAGCGATGATCAGGTGGATGGTGACAGAATAACTAAAGCCAAGCATCGACAGCGCATCGCCACCGATTCACTGAAGCAAAGTGATGATTCTAGGGAACGCGGATGGCCGTGGTGGCGCATGAAGCAGGTTGGCGAGTGTCGACCTGGTAAAGTTTGTAACGATGTTACTTGCAAGGTTGACGAGAGAGATTCAGTAGAGCCAATCGACTACTGTGACGGTTCAACGGAGCCTCGTTTTGTTAGGAAACCAGCGCATCAAAGCAGATGCTCTGGCGGCATGGGTGCTGATAGGCTTATCGGCCTCAGCGAGGGTCCTTCGCCATCAGACTTCAAGTTAGATGCCAGCTTTCATCGTGATGACTTGAACGGGCTTGCTGTCGGTACGTGCTTCGTTTTGGTGTATTACCTAGTTTTGAGTACTTTGTATGTCGCCTATATATTTTTATTATTTGTGTTGACTTTCAACATATTGATTTGCTGGAGTAGCAGGTGTTCAGAATTTGTTGCAATTGCCAATGTTGATGAAATTGAGCCTATCATGAAATCCGTTGTGTTCGTGCCATGTACCTATTCGGCAACCCTAGTTTTGGTATCCGTTACTGACACAATAGCCATAATGTTAGTACCTTTAACAGAGATGGTATGTATATAATATAAATAGTGAGTTTACTTTGAAGTCAAATTGTCGAAAACTACTGCAGGTGGTGGCGGTCAATCTCCAATGCGATTCCGCGCCATGCAGCACCTTACCTTTGCTACAGCTCCGACGCATTTATACGGTGGATTTTCACATGGAGCGAAACCGGTCCAGCATGCTTAGCATAGAATATTGAGTTGTTTGTTCATCTCGGGCTCTGTGGCGTAGGGGATGAGCTTGTTGAGTAAAATCCGGTCAGCACGTCCTATTCCCCCGACCGGTGATTGGCACACTAGTGACCCTACCAAGTTCGCGTATAACTCTGCGGCAGATGAACATCGGTTTTCAAATTACAGGCTGATTTTTGTCTTCACTTTACGACTGCCTGATTTGCATTTTATCTAGTTTGCTTTATTTTAATTCTTTCAGGGGAAGTAGCAGATTATTCCAAAATCGTTGCAAATCGGCCTACGCTAACTAGCCAAAATGGTGTTTCCGATTTGTCGGCTTCCAACTCAGCACTGGTGTCGTCTTCGTCGCATTTGTCGTTGGCTGGTGGCAGTGATGATCTCAGTCCGGCAGCTTCCGTCGCCAAACATCGCATAAATCAGTTAGTGGAGCAAAATGTGAATGCACTCAGCCCTGTGCATGTGCCAACATATTCGCCGGACATTTCGTCAAAAGTGCGTTCACACTGGTTACTATTTTTACTTTGACGCATATGCTACGTGTTTTACTAATTTTTTTCCTACCTACCGGTACCTCTCATCTTAGCATTCAATTATCTCTATCCAAGTCTCCTGTACGGTGGGTGTAAAGTGAGCCGATGCTAATAAGGGAAAATTAACCAGACCGCTGGAACCACAGATTGCGCAAATTCACGTGACTCTTGGTCAGTGGTAATTCGTTGCAGCGTTGTCGAAATAACACTGTTGCGAATAACAATTTGCGGTTTTGATAGAGCCTGTTTAACGTTTCCGTGGTTATAGCCATCTACCAGCGTAAACGCAGTAGCCGTTGGTGAGCAGATTGCTTACGCGGCCTAATAGATGCGTTGAAGAAAAAAACATGAAATAGGTTGCGAATGGTAACAGCAAGCAATTTAATAGGCTTTACTTTTGATTTGTGCCTCTGAGGTATCAAGACCAATTTTCGGCTAACAGTAAATGTGTATAAAGCGAAATGGTTAGATATCAATGTGTTAAACAATTTTCGATTGAGCAGTGGTCATTATATTTCGTTAAATCAACTTCCTGAGATTTAGATAAGCACCAACCATACTGTTACTAACGCGTCGCACACCAGCTAGACTACCGTCATTCACACGTGCTGACGCGTTTCCACCTTCCACGATCATCATCAGAGCACGGCGGAAACAATCACTAGCCAAGATGAAACCGCAATGCATAGATATGGGAATCGAAATTAGATATGCGACTCTAACGTCTACTTGTCTCGAACGCAATTTACTTGACAGGAAATGGCGGTCGCACAATTTCTATGCCGTCACGAGCATTAACTGTTTGCAGCTTTTGCCACAAATAGATATATAGGCAATACAAATAAACAATAATTGATTGCGCAGGTGGTGCCTTTGTTCGACGCCAGGTTAAATGCAATTGGATTTATGTTTATTTCAAGCTCGCAAACTTGATTGTAAGCATTGTTACCCCTACCCGCGCAATCAATGATTGGTGTATTGTAATAACTATTTGCATATGTAGCGAAAGCTGAAAACAGTTAATGTTCGTGACTGCATAGAAATTGTGCAGCCGACATTTCCAGTCAAGTTCAATGTATGCGAGACTACTACAGGTGAGAGCCGCATATCCAAATTTGATTTCCATGTATATTCAATGCGGTTTGATCCTCGATAGTCAGTTTGCCGTCGTACTCTGATGATGATCATGGAAGGTCGAAACGCGTCAGTGCGTTGCAGCTGGCGGTAGTTTTGTTATGTTGTTCGATGACTGGTTAAATACAACGGGATTGGTTCTTCTTTTAACTCTAAAGCTTGGTTTAGATAATCGTAATTCGTATTTTTGTCTTTATTTCTATCTTATTTTTAGATACGCCGACTTCCAAGTCGTACTGGTAGCAATCCGACTTCAGAAACAAATTATAACTCTTTGCATCTACGGTGGGAAAATGATACAGCGGGAATATTTCTTTCCGAATCAGTTAGCAGTGCACCGTGCAATCAACACGGTTCTGTGACAAATGCATCTATAGTTTACTATCAACATCAGCGCATGCGTGATCAATATCGTCATACTCCTGTCAGTAATCATATTAATGGCTCCTATTCTTCATGTGAGTGGATACATATACTTACAAGGACGAAACTGATATTATTGATGAGTTTTCTTTGCCCTCGTGTACAATATTTAACTTTTCCTCACAAAAAATGACATAAAAACTCTGTCGTCAAACTTCAATTCTATTTCAATTGCTCAGATTGTGGATGGCCAGTTGGTTGGAAGCGATGCCACATAAGTTCCTCCTGAAGTGGGTATATAATGAACACAGTGCGCGTCTTGGGTGTTGCAGTGGATTTGCTGTAAGACTCCCCTGGCTCGAGTCCCCATCGCAGCTTCTTTGCATATATATAGAGAAGTATATATATATATATATATATATATATATATATATATATATATATATATATATATATATATACTTAAAACGCTAAATTCATATGCCTGTCGAAAATACACCTTCAAAATAGGAATAAAGCACTACCTCCCACTGAGTTGATCAATATGGGTACATCTCTAATATATATACTAGTATTGATTTTCTTTGGGATATTTCTATATAAGGCGCAACGTTGGGACACGCTGTAACATGGTGCGATGTGATTTTTTGCGACGTCTTGAACGTATAAGTTTACAACAATATTTCACGTGTTCCAATCGAGCAACGCATGTGTAATATGGTGCACAGCTTTAGTAGTTCCTATGTGCTTATCGCCAGGTTATGCGTTTAATAAAATAATCGTTAAATCCGCTAGTGCGCTATTATTCTGATGCGGTGAAATCGTTTTAACTTAAAGAAATGTATTACACAAGACAAGTGCTATCAACTAATGATCAGCAATAACAGTTACAATGTTTAAAGTTTTAGATTTGTAATTATCACACGTGAACTAGTGATGAATCGCACTTGTTCCAGTGAGACAAAAAATGTAACAGCGAAAAACTATACATTAAGTATCATTGCTATATCTACTTATATATATATATATATATATATATATATATATATATAATCGTATTGTTCATGGTTATAAGGATCTGTGGTAAAACATTAGGTCGCCCATTACTAGTGTGATTGCATGTATTTGGAGTTTTCTCTTCTCCTAGATGGTCCGCCAATCAAGGCTGATGCACTATCTGCCCAGATGCCAGTGGCCAAAGATTCCTCTCAGCAGCCGAAACTTGCCCTCCAGGATTAATATATATATATATATATATATATATATATATATATATATATATATATTTATTCATTGAACATAAAAGGCAGTGAATGTTTTCTGGTAAAATGATATATATATATATATATATATATATATATATATATATATATATATATATATATATATATATATATATATATATTATTTTGCAGAAAACATCTGCTTTAACTTTTTATGTTAGTGAATGATATATATATATATATATATATATATATATATAATTTGTTTTTGTGTGTACGTTTAGTTGTGTGTGCTTGCTTGTTTAATATTAACTGAAGGAATTAATTGGGCTTTAGTAACCATTATCAAATTTACATATTAGTAAGCAACCTATTGTTTCATAACAATAATTAATTAGCTTATGACAAATTCATTAACTATAACAATATAGCTGCATTTCCTTTATCACTATGTTTAATTTTTGCTGTTCTTTATTGTCATGAGTACTTATTGCCTTTGTCAAATGACAAGATATATATACAATCAGGTGTCCTATACGACATCAGGCTTGTTCTCTTAAATTTTGTTGTTGTACCATGCCCAGTATTGTCCTTACTTTTTGTTTCTATTCCACATTTTTCTTGTACCGGACAATTGGTTGCAACTGTATGTGTTGGTAAAATCTTGAATTCTTTACATTACCCCGGGGCACAGATGTTGTCTTGCCTTGATTAATGGGTTCTCACTTATCCCTTCAGTCTGAAGCCGTCAATCAGTTGCTTAGCCGGAAATGACGTTGGAACCAGATTTTTCCTAATATTGGTCTTGTCTTTGGTGTAATTCACGCGAAGCACTGAGACGTCGTAAGGGAATCGTACGAGGATTCATGAACCGCGTTGGCTCAATCACGCTTTGCGCATGCCTTTATTTCTATTGCACAGTAGAGCAGTATTCAGTCACACAGTGCCAGATTGACACGAGAAACAAGGTAGACAGATTTTGACATGGCAGAAACAGCTATGCTCAACTACCTAGGATGGTGTCCACGTGTGCAGCATAATTCTTGGTTGGAAATCATGCGCGTGCAACTCATCGGCTATTCCACCGAAGCCACGCATTGAATGTGTGGTACCACATCATCACTGCGGCTGACTCCTTTTGGAGGATAAGCCGGCTCCACATTTCATGGAGTTTCTTGGGAATTTGGTACAAGTGGTGTCCCCTCACCACTAAACCTGGTGATCGGCAACATTAACGAGTCTGCACTCCGCGAATGTAGAGAGACAGGCTACAGGCGTCAGTTTTTAGATGTTGATCGACTGGTGTTTATTTCGCTTGTCTCTGGATTTATGAGAGTTCAATCGGCTTAATAGAGTGCACGATTCCACGGCTGATTGTGTTCGAACGAGTGTGCAATATCGTATCTCGTTTGCGAGTCCTGCAGTCCATCTCCGCTGCTTTGCTAACCCTGAAATCAATATTATATATTTGGCCTGGTAGAGTGGTATCGTAACCACTGTAATTATAGCCTAGTGTCACTGGAGCCGGCTTATCCTCCAAAAGGAGTCAGCCGCAGTAAAGTAAAGTAAAGTAAGTGTTCAGGTACAAGCATTTCGTATGTCAATTTTTTTGGCGGAGTATTGCCTATCCAATCACAAGTTCATAGTTTAATCTTCATTGTACAAGCTCCATATTTCTATTTCAGACGTGCCCCAATGTTTAAACGTGCTATTTACTCTAAATAGGCTTTGTGCTATCAGCGCAAGGCCGCTTGATTCGCGCCATCGGAACTGCAATGTATTATGCTGATTACAGAGATAGCTTAATCAAATTTCCAAATGACCGCGTTATATTGTTAAGTTAATTTAGCATACACCTCTATCGTACTTCCTGTCAAATTACACATTCTTTTGAGTTTGATTCCTCTTGTTTCTTACACTATTTTTGGCATCAACTACTTAGGCAATGCGTGGCTGACAGGATCTCTCTTTGTGTCACCTAATTCAAGCAATGAGCTGACACAGCACGACGAGAATTGCGAGGCGTGCAACGGCGGTGCACATTCCCAGTGTTCGTCGCGAAGCGCCTATCTAATTCGCCGCTCAGCCAACAGTGCAAATAACACACCTTTGATCTCGTCAGATCGGCATATCCGCGTGAGCGGTGGTGGTAACAGTTGTGGGAAAACTTCACATCCAGTCAGCCCACGCTTTCCCGACAGCTTATTGAGAATTGGTGATTGTGGCTTAGAAAATACGTCCGCCAATCGCAGTCTTCAGCTGACGCCGGCGATTTCTCCCAGACCACCGATGTCTCGCCTAATTCTCTCGGCAGGGGCGCCGGTTTACAACAGTCTGACGAGTACACCAGGTGTATCGGCTAGCTATCAGGTAGGTGGCGGAGGATATCTGTAATAAGTGCTCTTAATAGTGTGCCAAATCCTACTGGTCATACCGACGAGAGTTGTAGTCTGTAAGTGTAATCACTAAGTATGCAATGGTTTCATATTATCTGGAAAATTGTCAGGCATTTAAAATAGCACATGTGACTGACATCATCATCATCATCATCATCATCATCATCATCATGTCCGGCCATGCAAAAGTCAAAAGTGGCTAATGTTTCACTGCCATATAACCATAAGGAGTGAAAAAAGATATATTAATGAATTTAGACAAATTATTAGTGAGATTTACGAGAGAGGGAGAGAGAGAAGCAGAGAGATAAAGAATACCTAGTTGCTATGAATAAATTTATCAGGATGACTCACAGTAATTAGGAAAACTAAACCTCTCCACAACACCATTATGGCCAAGTTAGCATTCGGGCAAGGCAACATCAGCAATACAGCTTCCTTGCGGATTTCACTGTATCACGTCACAAACAAACCAAACCTCGCGGCTAACTTTTCCCTACTAATAAAAGAAAGTTACACGTGACTGACGGTAGGTTGCTAATTCTGTGCGACGGATTAAACAATGAGACTTGCAATTAAACCATCATTGAAGGCGCGGGTGGTGGTAACAATATCTTAAATCAAGTTAACGAGCTTTAGGTTAACACCAATCTTGTTGCATTTAACCAGTCGTCGAACAACATAGAAAAACTATCGCCAGTCGCACGCACTGACGCTTTTCGACCTTCCATTTATCATCATCAGAGTACGACAAACTGACAAGCAAGGATCAAACCGCAATGCATATATAATGATAGCATGGAAGCTATGCAGCCGACATTTCCGGTCACGTACAATGTATGCAAGACTAATAGAGGTGAGAGCGGCATTTCTGATTGTGCATTCCATATATATGCAATGCGGTTTGATTCCTCGCTAGTCAGTTCGCCGTCCTACTCTGATGATGATCAAGGAAGGTCGAAACACGTCAGTACGTGTGACTGACGGTAGTTCTTCTATGTTGTTCGACGACTGGTTAAATACAATGAGATTGGTGTTTACTTCAAGCTCGTCAACTTGATTTCAACAATTGGACTGGTATTTAGCTTAGGTCTACAGACAAGAATTAGAGTAATCTTATTTGTAACTGGTCGCATAACTACGAAACTTTCGTTAGGTATGTGCATTTTGTTCGTCATTTTCATTATTTTTCTGAATGAGGTATGGTCTACAATTTTCTCCATGCCTCTTTTATCTGTCTGTTTTGACTATCAAGTATATTCATTAAATTTATAATCCATCAATAACTTTTCAGGAATCCGGCGACCACAATTTGCAGGATCGAAATTACATACGTTCCTGCAGAATGTCTGCGGGTGGTTCTTTCTGGTCGCCAACTGCCTCTGAAATTAACCACAGTAAATCGTCTCCATTTTTCTCACCACCTCTGATGGATAGTCGCCACTGCACGTCCATTTTGAATAAGAATATATCTTCTACTCCGCCTGTCCGAGCAGCAATTAGTCGAGGACTAATTTCTGCGAAAAATGTACTGATTGAGACGGATCCACGTCCGCGGCGCGTTGTATCCAAGTTTCCGGGTCGAGCTTCCGCTCCAACATGTGTCTACATGGAGCCTGCAGGCAATCGTAACTCAGTGTCAAGGGGACTGTCTCTGGGCCAACCGAGATTGGCCTCTTTGGCCGATAGCGAGAGCAGTGAGATAGACGAAGAAGTAAAATGCCAAAGCAATCTTGAAACGCACAAGAACTCAAAGTCTTCAAGGCAGAGTAAGTTAAGCGATTTACAATCAAATTAATTTAAAATATTCGATATGACATCCGGTGGATGCGTATTAAAAAGTCATAAGGAATTTATGTTAGATTATTTGGCTTCATAAAAATTCATCATGTCAAATGCTTAGATTTTCATTTTAACACTAATATCGTGTTTCCACACATGCTATTTCCAATTTCCGAAGTTCGTATTTTCTAATTGTTTAATCGCGCTACTTATAGTAGCTAGATTGTTTTACTAAAAATATATGGCCCTATCTGTTGAATCAAAAATGTACTGCCGACATTCCAATTAAACACGGACAGAATCAGTGCCTCCTGGGATAGTTATATTGAATTAGAATATAGCGGCAGAGTTTAAGTTTATTTTTGTGTCAGTTAGTGACCAGATCTTGATGAGTTTCCTATTTGGATGAAAACAATATTGAGAGAATTGTCTTCGCAACATTATGCAATATTTAGCCTATTCAGACAAATATATATATTCTTTATTATGTCCATTACCTTCGAATATTGCACAGTATATTTCTAATTAGGAAGAAACACATTAATAACAAAGTGGATAATGGCCATTTATTTCGAGAATACTAAACTTCGCTGTACAATCTTTCATTTATATAAATTCTGGGTTTACACAGTATATAATTTGCTTGTTTGACAGCTTACCGACCTCTGAAGTGTATGTAAATACTTTTTAACTTATGTTAGATACCGGAAATATGCTCAATTTATTAGGTGGTCCGCCAGAATTGACCTTAAACTCCTCCAAAGGAGATGCTCAATCTGCACACTTTCTACATCGTGATGTAGCCACTGCGGACAAACGCCTCACGGATGGACGTTCTCAACATTCGGATGAATATGTTGTTTCAAGTTATCAGCCGGGGAAAAATTTTTGGGATGCAAATCAATATTGTGGACCATTAAATACAACGAACTATAGCAAAGCTTGTGAAGCGAAGGAGGAGAGAAGGATGTCAGCATGTCCTCATATTGATGTAGACAGTGAAAATTCCGAACCAGATGCTTCAACTTTACAGTAAGTAAACGCATTTGTTTTTCTGCAGAGCTAATAGCATGATTTTGATTACATGTGCTTTGTCAGTGCAGTCTAAACTTGGCCATAGGTAGCAAAGGTAATTCATGCAGCAGACCAGTTTCTGTCAGGTATATATATATATATATATATATATATATATATATATATATATATATATATATATATATATATATATATATATATATATGCATTTTTATCTAATAGGATTATATCACAGCAGAAATTTCAAAAAATGTGTTATTCATCACGTTTCAAGGTGCTTATTACCACCCAGCCGTTGATTTGTATGTAGTGCGTTTGTACTAGCTACTCGCATTGTCATATTTGAATTAGTTCTGATGCCTGTGAATTAAGCCGTGATAAATTTTTACTCGTGCTTAGATTTAAAGACCTACAGAGTTGCTCAGTATTGTTTAATTTGAGCTACGTGTTGTAAAATTTGATTTATAGGTAGTTGACTTATTCTGTCATCTAAATGCGTATTTTTTCACACCTAGGTTGACATACTTTAAATGACGCTTTTAGACTGTTAACATTTTTAACGGCGAATTGGTAACCAGATAAACGATGTAATTGGCTAAATCGCCACCTTACGAATTCCAGTTACTGGCACCCAATTAGTGTAGTCCATATTAGTAAAAAGTGTGAAAAATTCGGTCTGAGACTCCATGAATCTGCAGGGTACCAAAGCCATGTCCTTGTAAAGATGGAACTACATACGAGACAGCCCGGTGTTGTTATATCGGGACGCTATTATCCGTAATGTCAGTCATTTGTTCTCGCCGTCTCCTATCCAAATTTCGATTGGCAAAAATGGTGGTTCAGCGCAGAGGCCTTGTTAATTGTACTTAACTAGCAAAATAACTTGAGGAACTCACTATGTTTAATTTTAAATGTTTTAAAATAAGCTTACTGGATAATACATGTTTTTCATACCTGAAGAAAAACTATCCTACAAGCATTATCGTTATATGTGATAAAATATATATATATGTCTGCGTGTGTGTTTAAATATGTTTTGTGGTATGTCTGTATGTATGTATGTATGTAGGTATGTATGTATGTTGTAAGTATATAAGTGTGTGCACGTATATATATATATATATATATATATATATATATATATATATATATATATATATATCTGCATTTGCGTGTGCTTTTGTGTGTATTCATGTATTTATCCTTATTTGTATACATATTTGTATGTATGCATGTGTTTACATATATATATATACACACACACACATATATATATATATATATATATATATATATATATATATATATATATATTTATATTTATGTGCATATGAAAGTTTGTGTTTGTGTGTTTATGTAGTCCTGTAAATTTTGAATGTACCTGTTAGTGAGTGGTTTTGTCTATCTCAATGTGTATTTTTTCGTATGCATGTTTGTGTGTGTTTAAATATGTGTATGCTTGTCTATATGTATTTTCACTTTTGAAGTTAGAAATATTCGTGGCTTCCATGACATGATCTTGAGGTATAATTTTATATGCACACTGGCGGTTATGAATGCGCTGGAATATGTGTGTTGGTTACATCGTTATAGTGATTATACTACATTTCGTAATGAGCTCCAATTGTTTTTTTATTGGGTATACGTTATCGAGTTAATTGATGATAAGTTATTGTGTGCACGCGCGTTTGCGTGTCGTCTCATCTTTAGCTTTTGATAAAGTTGCCTTGATTGACTGTTGTCGATAGCTAGACTGACGTCTTTGTCTTCTGATTTGGAGTAAAAAAATGCGGCTGAAGCACATAGTTAATTCGATTCAAATTAAATTCTTCTTTCATTCGTTAACATTCTATATCTCTGTAATATTTTTTTCGCGTTGTGCATGAGTTGTTTCAAATTTTCCATGTAATAACTGTCCATATCACAAAACATTTACTCGGTAAAATATTGCGAATTTATGACATTTAAGCCAACTGTCAATGGTAGATCTGTTAAATAACTGACCAATCAGAATGCGACAATGATCATCTCTCTCCCCCTCTCTTTCCAATGTAGTTTTCTCTGTTTTTCCTTTTCCATTAAAATTTGGTGATTGTCTCCAGTTGTGCGTCCAGTCGATTACACCGAATAGTTTGTCATCGCGGATGATTTAATACTCGCGGGGCGTAAATATTTCCTTGATTTTGGTCGATACACACACTAACGTATTAACAAAACATACAGACGTGCCAACGAAGGTTTTTTAGCACTCTGTGGATCCTCATCAATGACGTTTTTTAATTGTTGCCTCGAAGTTCTGCTTTGTCCATCTCCGGCGTGCTGTTTATTTCTCCATTGTGTGTTGCAACGTGGTGTTATGTCATGCAAGGATGCCGTGCGTGAGTTGGTGTCGTCTCGTGTAGACAGCGACTGTCATCAATTCTTGTCTAATGTGTATTAGACCTTGCAGCTCATGCTCTCCCGCGTGGATATTAACAATTCGCTAGTGTAAAATTACTACCGCTCACAATTATTATTAGTAAGTGTTATGATTTGCTTCAATTGTTTTGCGTTATTACATTTGCTGGTGTATAGAGAGAAATAGGACGACATTTTTGTTGGATTCGTGAGTCTGAGATGGATTTCCGCCATGTCTTCCAAGTTATTGTGTAGGAATTCTCAGCATAGACAGACGTACAGTAGCATTTCAAAAATAATGCTGCAGAGTGACACCAAGTCGCTTATTCTGCGTTGGAATTGCAGATTTGGTGCCTGTTTTTCTTTTCTACGTGGAATCAGCACCCATCTACCAGGAAGACGTGCTCGATGCGTGCTGGGAAATGCGGATCAGTCGGATCTTTGCGAAGCCGATAGTGCAAATCGACAACCTCCGAGCGCAAATCGCGGAGATTCAACATTTGAAGCTCGCACTGCGCAACCATTCAAGACATAGAGTACAAAGAGAATCTGTTCTAGACAACTGTATTATGAAACTGATAGCCCGACAAGTTTGTTGAAGCAAATATGGAGCAGTGTCAGACACAGGAAATAAATTAATCCGTAACCGACCAAAAGGCGACACATGTCAGTATGGACGCACAATAGAAAATATTTACTCGAAAAATTAGAAAAACGGTGACTTCTCGGATTGATGCTTGCTTATACCACAAAGCGCTTGCTAAATATACAAGTAAATGATGAACTTCGTGCAATCGAACAGTCCAACATTTCTGTGCGTTATGTTGTTATAAAAATTAAATATCAAATCAGGCGCAATTCCGAGGTTACTACACAAAAGAAGTTCCTACACGATTTGAATGTAAACTGGTGAAGTTAAATCCACTACCGCAGGTTTACACTTTCGTCTAGGGGATTGCATCGGCATATTATCCTACATTCCTCATCCAAATATATAGTGGTTAATGGGCGTAATACCGGCTCCTACTGATGAGTCGCCAGTAAGCACGAAACGAATGTGCATGAGATTATACTTTCCGTTCATGCTGCCTTTGGTTTATCCTTCTGGTCACAACTGAACTAATTTGTTACTAGGTTCGCAAAACCTAATACATACTTGCATATATATTAGCTCTTCGCAACAAACAGTATTTAACTGTAATATATTGAATTGAATGATGTCATGCTTACCGCGAAATGTGATAACTGATATCGATGAAGGCCAGAGTGTTTGGTTTAACTGGAGTAACAGGTGTTCGGAAATTGTTGTAATTCTCAATTTGGGTGAACTTTAGCATAAATTTATATCCATCAGGTTGGTATCAGGTACCGACTCGGAAACCATAGTGTTAGTATCCGGTACTCATCGATTTCAAAAAGGTATCAGTTACTAACACAATGGCCATAGTGTTAGTATCCTTTACAGACTCGGTATATATATTATATAGTCTGAGTTAGCATTGAAGTCGTATTGTCGTTGACTTCAGATTATGTTAGCTTCACTATTACAGGTTTACACATTCGTCTAGGAGATTGTACCGTCCTATTATTCCACATTCTTCGACCAAATATGTAGTGGTTAAAGGGCGTAATACCGGCTCCTACTGATGAGTCGCCAGTAAGCACGAAACGAATGTGCATGAGATTATACTTTCCGTTCATGCTGCCTTTGGTTTATCCTTCTGGTCACAACTGAACTAATTTGTTACTAGGCTCGCAACACTTAATACACAATTACATGCATGATAGTTCTTATTGACCATGTCATTCGTTCTCTTATTTAGGCGACGTCAATCTACAACCGGTAAGACGTTTAGGGAACTAGATCGGGTGTCTTCAATACCTGACACACTCGGAGTACTACTTCGCGATCGAAGCAGCGGCACATACGTGAACAATCGGAGAAGTGATTGTAGTAGTGGCAGCATTGGTAGCTCAAGCATCAACAGTTCAGCCTCCAGTCAGTCGTCGTCATCGACAGTTGAAGCAAGACAGATTCTTGATCCAGCTGCTCGTTCCAACAACTCGTCGTCAGTGATCGGCACACAGTCAACGTGTGATGCCAGACCACATGCACTAACGTTTTCCACAAAGGGCAGGTTAGAAAGCGTGTCGCAAACAAATTGGTCGCTTGCAAACAGATCGGTTGTCTGTGATCTACCCGTTGTGGCGGGACAAACCTTTGCCGATAGGCATTCGGGTGGATGTGGTGGTGGTGGTGGCATTTCCGTCTGGCGTAAGCATCGACACAGTGAGAACTCCAACTGCGAAGATAAGCTTCATAGCGGAGTTTCGAACTGTCTGACCAACTGGTAAGTGGGTTTTCACTTTTCCTGTTGCACAGCTCTCTTCTGTATGCATTTTTATGTAATAGGCAGAGCGTGCCCAGCAACACACGAGTTTGTAACTAACCATGCGAATACGGTAAAGCGTTTCCTGTTTTCTGGCTTGCCATCAGTTGAATCTAGCGCTAGATCACAAACACATTACTCAGTTTTCTAAGAAATTTAGGTCCAATGGACGGCCAACTCCTGTACACGCATGTCTATTACGATGAAAATTTGTTTACTATTGTCAACCGAGTAACCTATACTGTTCATTTGAGCTGGCGTCTATTGCCGTGTCGCCTTAAGTACGCCACACCTGTGCCAAAGGTGTGGAATCTTTAGTTAATGCTGAGCGTGGCACGTTTTAACTAACCTTTTACAGGCTACGCTATGAATAATATGTAAATTGCACAGTTCAGCGGCTCGGGGCCAGAATGGTTGTAGGGTGTAGTGCCGGCCCCCATTGGAACGAAATGAATGAACACTGGCTGCTACAGCCGAAGGCCTGTGTTCAGAACTCGATTGTGCGAGGCTTCTTAAATACGTAAAACACACTTATCGCGGTGATTTTTGTTTCGCCTGCTAATGGAAGCCCATCCAAATGCCAAGGTGTTCAACAGTTACTTCAGAGTGCTCTAATGATAAACGTGGCAAGTTCAAACTCGTCGGTGCGTGAGACCGACGCTAGTTTTCCTATTCTGTTCAACGCCTTGTTAAATAAAGTTGTTGTTTTGGTGTTTATCTCAACTTCGCAAACTGGATTATTGTTATTTGGAAGACATTTCATTTGCGCGCTATTTAATTTTTTTCATCGTTTACACCTTACATTTGCATGTTTTTTTGCATCGAAATATTTCCAAAATTAGTGGTCAGTCGCAATCAGATTTTTCACCGAATCCAGCGCGCCGAGACTTTGCAGACAAGAAGGACCCTCGTTCTTCTGTTGATCAAACGTTTTCAACTAACATGACGGCTGCACGGTCCGAACTCGCGAATGAACGCGGCTTAAGGTCTGGGAACAAAAATAATTCGGTAGCTAATGAAGTCAAGGTGATAGCGAAGCTGAGCCAGCAAAGAAAGCTACGAAAGGCGCAAACTCGTCGATCTTTGGACTCAACTAATGGAGGCTTTACGTTTGATAGACTTGGAGAGGTTGTACCAAGTAATTATGATTGGGATTTTGCGGCTGTCGACCAAACTGCCAACATTAGCACTTCTTCAATGGCCACGTCTTCTCGTTCTACTTGTATGACTAGTACGGGTGGCAACTGTACGCCATCAGAATTTGGTGTACGCAGCTTTACGACGAGCGCGGTTCCGCTTAGAGTTTCCCACGAATGCACGCCTAGAAAATCTGACCAGCCGACTGGAGATGTTCACGCACAAACCAGGAAACGTTTTAGTCAAGTGAGTTAACGATTGTGTTTGCTGCTTGATGGAGGAAACACGGTAGCAGTTTATGATACCAGTTTCTGTTTTCCACGTCACCCAGGTTGCCTGTCTGGTAGTTGGCTGATCAGGCTAAGAACATTTATTATTTAACAGTTAAATACTGTTTGTTGCGAAGACCTAATATATATGCAAGTATGTATTAGGTGCTGCGAACCTAGTAACAAATTAATTCAATTGTTAGCAGAAGGATAAACCAAAGGCAGCATGAACGGAAAGTATAATCTCATGCACATTCGTTTCGTGCTTACTGGCGACTCATCAGTAGGAGCCGGTATTACGCCCTTTAACCACTATATATTTGGTAGAAGAATGTGGAATAATAGGGCGGTACAATCTCCTAGACGAATGTGTAGACCTGCAATAGTGAAGCTTATTGTGTCCACCTATGTTGGATGGTCCACGTACTTGGATGTCTTCTGTATTTATTATTAGCGTATCGTCTAGACGAGCCTTAATTGTGCCTAATTCTGCAGTTAAATTATTCATTTGAGACGCCAGTGCCTGAATCAACGCTTCGACCCCATCAGAAGACATATTTAATTGTGCCATAAATGCTTTATTTTTACTCAATTATATATAGAATTTTGCACGCACAACAACAATCTATTTAATAAAACAAATTTACACATTAATTAATATATGTGCACATCAGCTCAACGTCTGCTTTCTCATTGTGCTGCCTGCTTACTTCTTATCCGGGCGCTTCTGCGAGGAATTTCTGTTGAAATAATGTCTGCCCTAGATAAGACCCTTTGCTCATTATTTGTCTTAAAGGTGGCCATTGCCACATCTTCCCCCCCCCCTCAGGAATCGGCTTTCGCACTCTGCTTAAACGATCCAGTGCCAATACAATCGTGATTGCAATGTCTCAATGAGCCGCCCAGCGCCGGGATGTCCCAATGTTTCATGCCAAAAGGCCCTTAATTCTGTTCTTATAGATTCTGGCACAAACCATTGCACTGTTTGTCCTTCTTTCCGCACCAACAGGCCGTTCTGTAGACTCAACGTTTTATATGGTGCCAACACCACTGTGCCGTTTTTTAACTGATTGACTATTTCCTGACATGTAGCATCTCTTCCCTGTTCTTCAGAGACCTTTATAAGCGGCGAAACCCGAACAGCGGAAATTCTGCTGAGCGCATCGGCCGCCGCATTCTCGATTCCTGCTCTATGATGAATTGATATATCGTACTCTTCTAGTTCTTCAATGGCTCGATGTACTCGTTTCTTCTCAATACCTAGTGATCTCCAATGCACTAGCGCTTTGTGGTCAGTAAAGACGTCCACGTGTCCCCCTATGACAAAATATCTAAACTTCCGTAGCGCCCATTGTACGGCAAGTAATTCTTTTTCTGTGACTGTATAGTTCTGTTCCGCCTTAGTGAGTGTGCGACTTATATATTGCGCAGGACGTCCGTCAGCTTGTAACACTGCTCCTATGCCAATATCTGACGCGTCTGTAACAATTGACATATTACCTACCGGGAAAGTCAAAATAGTTGCCTCTATTAATTTCTGCTTGCATAGTACAAACGCTTGTTGAGCCTCCTCCGTCCAACGAAATGGTATCTTGGCACTAGTTAACTGAGATAAGGGCTGTTGTGTAACCGCCATCCCTGCGAGGTATGGTCTATAGAAATTCACCATACCAATAAACCGGCGCAATTGTTTTCTAGTAGTAGGCACCGGATAATCCCTGATAGGTTGTACATTCGAATCTAACGGCATGCATCCTTCCGCTGAGACTAAGTGCCCCAAGAACCGCACTTCTTGACCTATCTGTACCTTTTCTGGATTAAAATGTAATCGCCATTCTACAGCTTTGGCCAACATCTTCTGCAGCCTCACACGTAATTCGTGTTCAGTAGTGGCCCATATAATAACATCGTCTACGTAAGCCGTTGTACAGGTTAAGTCAGACACGAACGAGTCCATCATTCTTTGGAAAACTTTCGGAGCGTTTTTAAGGCCAAATGGTACCCGGGTGAATTGGAAATGACCTTGGGGTACTTGTACCGCTAACTTCCATCGGTCTTCGGGCCGCACGCCTATTTGCCAAAATCCCTGTTTAAGATCAAGCACGGCAAACCATTTGCCTCCCGCCAGCTGTAAGAACAGATCACGCAGAGCCGGCATGGGATACGGGTCCGGTTTAGTTACTGAGTTCAATTGCCTAAAATCAGCCGCTGGTCGGAGCGAACCATCCTTTTTCGTAACATAAACCATTGGAGCACGAAAAACAGATGTTGACGGTTCAAGCACGCTGGCTTCTATCATTTCTTGGGTTGCTCGAGTCGTTGCTTCTAATTTCTTGGGAGGGGCACCATATACTTTTGGTGGTTCGTAACCATCATTTAGTTCTAACCATAACTTAAACTGGTCGACCGTCGGCCCTGGACGCTCGCTACAATCAGGCAGTTGGAATATACTGTTATATTGGTTTTGAAGATTCTTCCACCACTCAGGCAGACAACTGGTCTCCTCTTGAATCTTATGGTTACCTATAGACTTTATTGATCTTATTCCTTCCGGCCGCGATAGGTATACCCGTTTATTTTGACAGTCTATCGTCTTAACCCATTTTCTAATGAAATCAAGTCCCAATAAGGGCGTCTGCGTATTCGAAACAACAAAAGACATATGATAGACCTTTTCATTTATTAACAACTTTGTGTCCCACTCGCCCACAGCCACCATCGATGCGCCCGATGCCTGACATAAACTTGCTTTCGTAGGTTTTATATTGTTCAATGGCCAAGTCAATGGTAGTACCGACACATCCGCTCCAGTATCCAATTGCATTATTACTGGCTGTCCGTTGAAGAGTTCTAAAAATTTAACTTTAATGAAAATTCTTACATTTGGCAGTGTTTCCCACACTTCCTTTTCTTCACAAGCCATCTGGTTCGGACCACTTTTTGGTTTGTTCTGCTGGTCTTCCTTCGATCTACCCGTCGGAGCCACCAAAGGATTAATTTTTGTGCCTTGTTCTCTGCCTCCATTATTTGTGAGATTGTTCACCCTGTTACCCCACTGCACTGGTCGTTCTCTAGGGGCAGTAAATGGGTTTTGTTGCCGCTTATACGCCGTATTCGTCGGAGCCGGAGTCCTTATATACTGACTTTGCTTCCAAGCCACTGGCTGTTGCCTTCTGTCGCGGAACTGCTTATTATGACGCGAAGCATTCCAATACGGTATGTCGCTCCTCTCAGATGTTGTAACTGTAGCCATGCGTGGAGATGCCGCTGCCATCTTATTTGTCATTATGGCCGAGCTTTGAAGAGCCTGAAGTCTCTCTTCAAGGCCTCCTGGGCTGCTGGATATTTCTCCGTATCTAGTAGGATTCAGCAGCATGAACATGATGGCCTCATGTGGTTGCAAGCCTGGTAAAGACTCGGTAAGCTTCGAGAACCACCGCTTGATACGTGCCATGGTATCCATGGGCATCTCACCCTTTAATGGTGTCAGGCTGTATAATTCTGAGAACACTTCTTGAGGCCTGGCCCGGAAATGATCCAATACGCGTCTTTTGTATTCCTTATATGTGAGGTCAACTGGCAATTCCAATTGGACAGCTACTGTCCGGTCCACTAATTCCTGTACAGCTACACGCACAATAGGTGCTTCCAATGTAAATTCTTGGGCTCGCACTGATGCTTCAAATTTTTCGAACCACAACTGTGGCCTTTCCACATCTAGTGGTGCTAACATCGGCTTAAACTCTGATGACGGTCGGACATAACTCGTCGATTCGGCTGAAAACGCTGGCATATTAATTCCTGATTCCTCTTCGCCGGGGTCGCCATTATTGTGTCCACCTATGTTGGATGGTCCACGTACTTGGATGTCTTCTGTATTTATTATTAGCGTATCGTCTAGACGAGCCTTAATTGTGCCTAATTCTGCAGTTAAATTATTCATTTGAGACGCCAGTGCCTGAATCAACGCTTCGACCCCATCAGAAGACATATTTAATTGTGCCATAAATGCTTTATTTTTACTCAATTATATATAGAATTTTGCACGCACAACAACAATCTATTTAATAAAACAAATTTACACATTAATTAATATATGTGCACATCAGCTCAACGTCTGCTTTCTCATTGTGCTGCCTGCTTACTTCTTATCCGGGCGCTTCTGCGAGGAATTTCTGTTGAAATAATGTCTGCCCTAGATAAGACCTTTTGCTCATTATTTGTCTTAAAGGTGGCTATTGCCACAAAGCTAACATCATCAAAAGTCAACGACAATGCGACTTCAATGCTAACTCACACTATATAATATTTATACCAATATTATTGTACCGAAAAGATACATGGTACCAACCTGATGGATATCAATTTATGCTATAGTTCGAAACGAATGTGCATGAGATTACACTTTCCGTTCATGCTGTCTTTGGTTTATCCTTCTGGTCACAACTGAACTAATTTGTTACTAACAACAAACTGTATTTAACTGTTATATATTTAAAATACAAGTTATGCTTAAAATATCTAACAACATGTATAATTGAGGCAGTTTAAACTAAAATTTCCATTTGACATATAGATCATCAACTTAGTAAGTGATGTGCTTTCCATTGAAAAAGATCTCCATATCCGGAGGTCGTAAATTCTGGAGAAATCAGGAAGACAGGTAAAAACAACTGGAATTCCGTCTGTGTTAGTCAAAATGCAGAGCAGTTGAGAGCCGCAGATCTAATTTTGCTTACCATATATTTATGCAATGCGGTTTGATCCTCGCTAGTCAGTTTGCCGTCGTACTCTGATGATCATCATGGAAGGTCGAAACGCGTCAGTACGTGTGACTGACGGTAGATTTGCTAAGTTTCGGAACTGGCTAGTTGCGGGGGTATTTGTTTTTAAAACAAGTTTGCAAAGTTAAATAGAGAATTGTTGTCACCCACCACGCAGTGAATGAACGCTTGAGTCTACAACTTATTTGCTTGTGGCGAAAAAATGCAATATTTTTTGTTTGCTAAATTAATTTTTCGGGCCAATAGACACACAAATTTGCTGGTCAGCAGAACGGCAGCCTTAACAGACAGGATGAGCTTCTGCCCGAGACCGGCCAGACTACGTTTCCGTTGGTGCGCCAGCGCCCTCTTCTACCACAGTCTATTTTCATGCCGAATGCGGCCGACCACCAGTGTTCTGTTTCTTCAGTCACAAGTCACGCGAGTTCGCGGTTACCGTTGGAAATAGAAGATAGTGAACAAGCAGCCAATCACGCCTCGCCAGTTCCACCTCCATTGTCTGCTGTAAGTTTAATGTTTTTTGCCTTGTTCGGAACCAAATAGAGGCTGGTTTCGGCCAGAAGACCGGCAAGTGCCGCTCAGGGCTAATCAGTAAAAAAATTTTCATGTTCTGTATAACTGCCGAAGGTCTATTGTTATTCATCATTAACGATGCGGTAAAGTAAGAAAGAAGGCAACTGTCAGCTCTTCGCAAATAAATGAACTGTCGATTCCAAATGGCCTTTGCTGATTTTGTGAGTATGACCTTCGACCGGAGATCTTAACACATTTTGGTCTACTATCTGCAATTGGAACATTTTAAAACAAGGACGTCACATCAAAAATGACTGATGTCTAATTCTTAAAATTACTACCTTTAAAATCATATAAATTGGCAGACGAATAGAGGTGAGAGCCGCTTTCCGTATCTATGCATTGAGGTTTGATCCACACTACGTGTGTCGTACTCTGATGAAGAGCATGGAAGGTCGAAACGCGTCAGCAATTTTGACTGGCAATGTTTTTGCCATGTTAATCGACGACTCGGTAAACACCAAGGATAGGTGTTTATTTCAAGCTCGCAAACTTGAATTAAATAATTGTTACCACCACCTGTGCAATCAATGGTTTTTAACTGTATTACCTTTCATATATATATATATATATATATATATATATATATATATATATATATATATAATTAAAATTATAATTTGCTCATTCTGGTTTGAACAACGTATGATCTATCGAGTGTGCTAACTATAAATGATTATACTAAGTGCAAAATCGATTAAGTGAAACAGATATGTATATATTTTCTTATCGTAGTCAATTATTATTTTTAAATGAATTTCAGCACTAGATATACACTGAATGGCTGCACTTAGGTCCTGAACTTCTTGCTGAAACTTAATTTTGAAAACATCAATAGTTTGGGTCTCATAAAAATAAATATAGTTAAAGGCTGTCCTACTGCCAATTTTTAACGCTTGTAAAAATTAATCTTAGAATCGATTTTTTAAATACCTGCTTAGTTCATTGTTATCTTTAGTTGCATTATTCTTAGAGAAATCAGCGTGCTTTGGATCAACTTGAAAGATGAACTGCAATTAACTAGACTTCATTTAATTGCATTGTCTGTTTAGCTTCTTAGCTTACAGAACTTTCTATGCATTCTTTTCAATAATGCATCAACAAAAGAACAATTATTTAAATCAAGTTTGCGAGCTTGAAGTAAACACCAATCCCATTTTATTTAAGCAGTTGTGGAACAACATAACAAAACTACCACAACTCACTGACGCGTTTCGACATTCCATGATCATCATCAGAGTACGACGGCAAACTGACTAATAGAGGTGAGAGCCGCATATCCAATTTTGCTTTCCTCATATATATATGCAATGCGTTTTGATCCTCGCTAGTCAGTTTGCCGTCGTACTCTGATGATGATGATCATGGAAGGTCGAAACGTGTTAGTGCGTGCGACTAGCGGTAGTTGTGCTATATTGTTCGACGACTGGTTAAATACAATGGGATTGGTGTTTACTTCAAGCTCGCAAACTTGATTTTTAAAATTGTTATCACCACCCGCGCCATCAATTATTGTTTAAATCTCTTATTTTTCAATTATACGCCTCCAAGTTCGACTGGCGCCAATTAGGCTAAGAACCGGGCTCTTTTTATGTGTGTGTGTGCACAGTGGGTGACCTTGTGTTCTTTTACAGTCCACACTTAACTATCAATGTCTTGGTTATGCTTTTCTGAAATAATTTTCTAACAAAATTTTCTATCACAGAAATATGGGCAAGATTATTTGCCTCATTTTGAACAGCGCTGTTCGGCAACTAGCCGAGGTCGTCTAGTCAGTGCCGATGCAACTCCAGCGCGCTTACACAAAATGACGGTGTTGTCGGCAATGACGGAGGCAATCTCCAACCCCTGTCTCGTCGATGCTACGACTTCCAGTTCTAGTGAATTGTCCATTTCTGCGCAAGTGCAATCGAAACCATTTCTGAAGCTTGGAAAGAGAATAGAAGCTTCTGAAGTGGACATCGGGTGCAAAGCTGTCCCGTGCTACACTTCTGTTGGGAACAATCTCTGTCGACAACCTGATTGCAGTGCAAACGGCGCGCATTTCCCTGCAGATTGGACTGCCAACTCGTTCTCTGAAGCAGTTTCCAGTTCTACTGGGAGCTTTGCAGTTTCACTACCCGGATTCCAGGGAAATTCTGCAATCACAGTGCCTACACTCGCAAATTGTCCGACATCAAGTAGTTCTAGTAGTGGCGTCAGCAGTTTCCGAAGTGGGTTTCGCAGTTTGCTTAATGACACGGTGAGTTGATGACTACAATGTTTCGTCTAGCTAACTTCTGTCCTTCCTTGACCAACCTAGATCGGTGCATGTCCCTCAACATGTGGCGCGCCTTATTAAAATTTCGGAATTAGTTACACAGGCGTGACTGGAAGAATGCAGTCTGGTTTCCTTCATTACATATTCTGTTTGTTAGGAAGAATTTAAAAAAAAAATAAAACAACATTAATCTGAGCACTCAACACCGTACTCGATATACCCTGCTCTGCTACTAAGGTGAGAACAAAAAATTGAGGGACAAGGCGTAACGAAAGACATCACTCGAGAAAATAACATGAGTACACGTAACAGCTGTAAAAGCAAAATTTTGGTTAGATCTCACTCTGCTTTACAACGAGAATGACGCCTATACGCACACAGACAAACAGACACACATACACACAGACACGCACGTCGACACCGAGGAATTAAGGCTTGCAAACCAGCCCAAACAAGGAATAGAGTAAAAGTGAGTCCGACTAGGTGCTACTCGCACAACCAAATAAATTCCATAGGCGTACAGAAATGAAAGATTGAAAATTGATGTTCAGTACTATCGAAATAAACGTCCATTATCCACGTTGTTATTACGTTTCTTCTTATGCATGTGTTTGTGTGCGCATAGAATTCAAAATTCGAAACTAAAAAAATGTTATGGATTGAAGGCTGTTTCTTTTTTGATAGCCATGTGGAAATCATCTGAACTTCGTTATTCATCAGAGATATATATATATATATATATATATATATATATATAGAGAGAGAGAGAGAGAGAGGCAGAGAGAGAGGTGAGAGAGGTCGAGAGGCAGAGAGAGGTAGAGAGGTAGAGAGAGGTAGAGAGGTAGAGAGAGGTAGAGAGAGGTAGAGAGAGGGAATACCTTGCTACTATGAGTAAATTTATCAGGATAACTCACAGAAATGAGGTAAACTAAGCCTCTCCACAACACCATTATGGCTAAATTAGCAAAGCGACATCAGCAATACAGCTTGCTTGCGGATTTCTTTGTATCACGTCAGAAACAACCCATACCTCACAGCTAACTTTGCCCTACTAAGAAAATAAAGTTACGAAGATGATTCTGCTAGACATCTGCAACAAAATCACCACTGAGCTTGATTTGATTCCATATCGCTAAGGGTTTCTAACAAAAAACTGATGCGCACGTGGACCATATCCTGGCAGACGAGTGGGTCCTATACTACCCAGTTTGTGTGTAAAGGACTTCAACTGTTTCTGCCATGTCAAAATCTGCCCACCTTGTTTCTTACGCCAATTTGGTGCTGGGTAAGAGAACAAAGCTCTATTGGGCAATCGAAATGAGGGCATACGCAACGATGATAACGGTTTGTTGCTTTGATTTTAGTAGATGTATTTAAACGTGCAGTACACAATCGACTATTTAAAGGGATCCATTCAATTAAGCAAGCTTCAGCTCGCGCGCTAAGGGAAATACCAACGCCCCATTTACCGGCTTGAGAGAACTCTGTGGAACCAGATGTTCGAAGCCAATAACGCGTAGATAGGGATGGTGCAACCAGTTCTGTAATACACGTAGGATCCTGTATTCTGGTTTCAGATACGCAGCATATGTCGATTTATAATTTATCCAACGTACGAGCAAGAGATTCTTGCTGTCAAAGTTGTTTTAATGTTCGCACATTAAATGCGCCTACGTTAAAACCTAACTTAGGTTTAATGAATGATCATCTACTAGAACCATTTTCGATATTTGGCAACCTAATATTGGGCTCAGTGTTATGATCTAAACCAACCATATTTATAGTATCTAAAATAGTGTTATTGTTAGATTGAGAAGAAGAAGGGAAAAGAAAGGAGGCAGGATCGGAGATTGAGTTGCCTGCAGTAGCACGTTTTCGCTTATCCACCCTGCGCGGCTCAGCAGATAAGGCGACCCTTTTTATACTGCGTGACGGCCGATGCAATATGTAATTATTGTAAGTTGTACTTGTCATAGTTATATGTGGACTGTAAAAGAACACTAGGTCGCCCATTCCTAGTGATGGTTTGTATTCGGAGTTTTCCTTATCCTAGATAGTCTGCCAATCAAGGCTGATGAGCACTATCTGCCCAGATGCCAGTGGCCAAAGTTTCCTTCAGCAACCGAAACTTGCCCTTCACGTCTGGAACGCTTGCTCTCATTCCGTCACTACACATTTAACAAAGTTACAGTGCAGTTAGACCAAACTCCAGGCTTCACATGAAACGAGATGATGGATGTGTCCCTTTATGGCCCGGCAAGGTTCATGCTACCAATCTCGGGTTGACTAACTTGAGCCCGCCGGTCGTCAGGCTGGAATTTCTAGGTCTACGGGCCAGGCCAGTACTTGATGATTTCCCAATAAGGACGAAATCGGTCTACTGGATGAATTGACTTTTGTACACTACACAATGTAAGTAATTAATGGGTCAGTTGTGCAGTTTTTCTTCGATTTTGATGCTGAAACAGTTGACCACATCTTTTCGACAGATCACGATGGCCATGCTGTTGTTCAAATTGATGGTGGTGATGATGATTTTAATTGAGATATTGTTGTTGATGATGGAGATGATTATAATGAATTAGTTGACTACGTCTATTCGACACTTCATGATGACGATGTTGTTGTTGATGATGATGTTGGTGATGATGTTTATGATGATTATAAGTTTAATGAAGATAATGATGACGATATTGTTGTTGATAATGATTTTAATGGAAATAAAAATGACGATGTTGGTGATGATGTAGATGATGATAATGAATAAGTTGACCACATCTATTCGACAGATCATGAGGACGATTTTGTTGTTGATAATGATAGTGGTGATGATGTTTATGATGATGATTTTAATAAAGATAATCATGACGATGTTTTTGTTCATGATGATTATGGTGCTGATGATTTTAATGGAGATAATGATTACGATGTTGTTGATGATGGAGATGATGATAATGAATAAGTTGTTCACGTCTATTCGACAGATCATGATGACGATTTTGTTGTTAATGATGGTGATGGTGATGATAATTATTATGATTTTACTGAAGGTAATGATGAGGATGCTTTTGTTATTGATGATGATGGTTATAATGATTCTAATGGAGATAATGATGGCGATGATGTTGATGATGGACATGATGATAACAAATAAGTTAACCACGTCTATTCGACAGATCATGATGACGATGTTGTTGTTGATGATGATGGTGGTGATGATTATTTTAATGGAGATAATGATGACGAAGTTGTTGATGATGATAATGAATAAGTTGACCACGTCTATCCGACAGATCATGATTACAATGTTGTTGTTGAAGATGGTGATGGTGATGATGTTTTTCATGTTGATGAGATTGGTAGCATGAACCTTGCCGGGCCATAAAGGGACACATCCATCATCTCGTTTCATGTGAAGCCTGGAGTTTGGTCTAACTGCACTGTAACTTTGTTAAATGTGTAGTGACGGAATGAGAGCAAGCGTTCCAGACGAAAAGGGCAAGTTTCGGCTGCTGAAGGAAACTTTGGCCAGTGGTATCTGGGCAGATAGTTCTCATGAGCCTTGGTTGGCTGTCTATCTAGGAGAAGGAAAACTCCGAATACAAACCATCACTAGGAATGGGTGACCTAGTGATGATGGTGATGATGATGATTATGATTTTAATAAGGATAATAATGACGATATTGTTGCTAATGATTATGAAAATTGGGTGTAGTGTGCGGCTGGGTGGCTCAGTGGTTAGAGCACCAGATTCCGAAGCGGACGTGCCCAAGTGTGACCCCTGTCCGCAGCAAATTCTGGCCAGTATGTGAAGAGTTCTCAATGTGGGCTAAACCCGTCTTCTAAATGTATTGTCGTTTCCACACCGTACAATTCTTAGTTTATACTGACATATGTAAGTAATTAATGGGTCAGGTGTTTATATCAAGTTCGTAAACTTGATTATAGTAGATGTTATCACCGCCCGCGCAATCAATGTTCGTTTATATATATAAACGGGATTTGTGTTAGCTTCAAACTCACAAACCTTATGAAGAAGATTCAAGATTTTACGGACCTGCGAGTGCTATCATTTGTCCGACACAAGAAAATGGCGGCGAAATCCAAAACAAGAAGGAAAGCACTACGCATTTCAACTCAACATTTAATGCCTTACAGAATTAGGCGACCGATTCGCACCGGAGAGTTTATAGTTTCGAGGCGGTCTCCGTTGTCGGTTGCTAGTATACGTCGTGATGAGCCTTCCAATCGACGATGTTAAGTGGATTACGCTGTGCAGAAGACAACGAGAGCAGCGCAAAGTGTTGCACATCGGTCGCCGTTGCCAGTCACCAGACGACACGGCTATCAAAATCTGGAGTCGACGTAAAAGAACTGCTTATTGGAATTAGCTAACCCCAGAGTAAACAGCCTTCATTTTTCCTTTTTTCTGTTGAGTTTACTGGGTTGAGTTACATATTGGGACTTGCAAATGGTAGTAATATGAAAGCCGTGGCGTTTAGTATATTGACGCCGTCGACATTAATTTTCCTGCTGCATTTGCAATTGGCCATTTGCACGGATCTAAGTGAAACAAAAGGACTAGTTAAAGTTGCTGGTAGTTATCCCGATGCGTAGATCCCACTTTTTCCTGCAGGGACGAGAGATTATTGGCTGTCTGACAACGAATGGACATTTTTGTTAATCGTTGCATTCGATCGACTTGGTTCGAGCAATTGACGTCATCGTGTCAGGCAGCGTCAATCTAGTGCGAAGTTCACGAGCCCACACTGTCTATACGGTCGTTATTTGATGTTGCATCACCATCGAAAATTGTTATTAAGCGTCAATTGCGCTGATTGGGCTGCTGTTTTAGAAAGCCAGTTTCACATCATGCTCGCCAGGCCACTGGAGCCACAGGATATTATTATTCGCGATATCGGTCACTTTATCACGACGTTTGCTCGTCTGGTTTCCACCATGTGAGATCTAGGTCTCCGTTTTTTTATTATATTACATTCGGTAGTGTGTCGTCGGAATAGAGTTTATAACCGATAGCCGTAGAAATATCAGGCCTACGGACAGACGAGCTCTACGTCATTGTACCGGAAACGGGAGCATGAATCTTACCATTGGCATTCGGATACAACCATTCTGTCTCATGCGAGGTCTGCAGCTCAATTTCACTGTCTTGTAGACACTTTCTACGTGGATATTATGGAATAAGATTCCCTGCTGGATTAGCCATCATTTACTGGCTTCAGGATGGGGATTTAGATTTAGAGCAAATGGTTTATATATATTTTGATAGCTCCATCGTTAGCTTACGCTGTATAGCTGACGGAATAGATATTATAATTGCAAACGCCCCGATAACTTTCAACGGGGACAGCACGAAACCAATTTTTAAATATCGCCATGATATTTCCCTTGCCGGTGGCTCGTGACTAGGTAACCTGCCTTTTCAAAGGTCGACAAACTTACCCGATGGGTACTGCTGAAGTAAATCACGACAGCGTAGATTATTTTGCTTAGAAGAGCGCTTGCTTAGTCGATCTGGTGCACCGCAAGGTATTTTTACCGATCAAGACGCACAGTTCGAGTCGAGGTAATTAAATAAATGGTACAAAAACCTTGATATAAAGCATGCATGAACAGCAACTTACCATCCTCAAACTAATGCAAAGGCTGAGCGGGCACACCAAACGATGGAGAAGGTAATGCGATGTTGGTGCCATGAGGCCCCGAAATCCTAGCGAGACAAATTACATTTGGTCAGTACCAACGGCTACGGGAATCGCTCAGTCAACCATGGTCTATGGCGGGTGGATACGACCGCCAGGCGAACCCGTAAATCGTGGACTTCTTGAGCGATGCAACATAGCAGATATTCAGGAGAACGTACACCAGCGACAAGCCTATGCCAGACATCTTACACGTACGGGCCGGCGACTGTCATGGTCGTGAAGATGTACCCCGTGGAACAACATGCTGTCAGTGATGTTCGGTATCGCGTGGAAAGGAAGAATGTAGAGCACAACACCGTTTTCGTTAAAATACCCAACAGCCAGTTGATCTCTTAAGCAGGGTGCCAAGGCCAACTTCTATGGTGGGAAGATATATAATGTTTTGTAATCTACGATATTATCTAAAAAAATATCCGAATTTTCTTACGTCAATGAATTCTCTATTTTGTTATTTACTTTCTATATACCTATAGCATAGTCTCTGTGATACTTCCGGATCGTTTCTATCGCGTCAGTGCTACTGCAAGATTCTGTCAGTTGACGGCCTGGTAAGCTTGTTTGCTTTTTGTTACGCATACATCATGGTGTTGTGGTTAGCTCAGGCCCGTAGCCAAATACTTTTCCGATCTGGCGAATATTGGTTGCGCAGGCGTTGATAAAAGTTATCTAAGTTAAGTTGGCGATCTTGATTTAAACACCGGTCCCATTGTATACATAGATTTGTCAGTATAAACTTTGCATTGTACAACGCAGATAGGGCAATTCAGTTAGTATATCGGTTTCGCCTACTGTTCAATTCAATACCACTTCGTCAGATGTCGTGGTGTCTGTTCTATAATGAGAGATTTGGCGTTGTTGGTTGGAACTTTAGTTCTACCTAGATGACTTCTAGGCTCCAACTAAATGAAAGGCCAACCAAGAAACATTCTTTAGTACATAACTAAAATATGTGTGTAGCGTGCATCGAGGTGTCTTAGTGGTTAGAGTAAAATAAATCCGAAGACGCTGTGTCCAGGTTGGAAGCCTGTTTGCGGCGAATTCTGGACAGTACACGAAATGTACCCAACAAGGACGAAACTGGTCTACTGGATGAATTGCCTTTTTACATTATACAAAGCTTACTTTATACTGGTAAATGTATGTGTGCAATGGGGTGGGTGTTTACATTAAGATCGCAAACTTGATTTAAATAATTGTTATCACCGCCCGCGCAATCAATATCCGTTTCATTTTTTGTAGGTTTGCATGTTTGTATCTTTCTGTGTTTTTTTTATACATGCATGTCTTTATTTGAGCTAATGTACGAATTTATTTAAATATGCATTAATTTATATGCTTATGTAAGAAATTAATTGTATGTGTATGTCGCCGTGTATGTATTTTGGTGTATATTTTTAATATATGTATGTTTTTACTTGCATATACGTGTGTGCATGTATGTATATATTTAGGTTAGCATGTATGCATGCATGTGTCTCTGTTTATTTATGTTTAAATATTGGTCCTTGAATGATTGAATGTGTGTACCATGACAAAATATATTGATGTAAGTTTGTTAAGAATGCATTTATATTTGCACGTTTATATTTACGCTCGAACCTGTATGTTTGTATGAATTATTGTGCATGCATGTACGTTTCTATGATTGCATTATTGTATGCATAGATGTAAGTATGCATGTATTTATGCATACATGCATGTAGGTATGTATGTATGTATGTGCGTATGTAAATATGCATGTATGTCCGTATATATGTATGTTGTATGTATGTTTTATGTATGTCTGTATGTATGTTTGTTGTATATATGTATAATGTATGTATGTATGTCTGTAGGTATG
>JAQBSW010008311.1:0-35035 GCA_029291075.1 Eudiplozoon nipponicum | reverse complement strand
ATGATCTTTTCCTCATCAATGGCTACACTTTCCTTCGAAGTGACAGAATGGCTGGTCGTGGGGGTGGTTCGGTTGCTTTTTCCGTTCATCTCTCATGCCCAGACGCCTGTCTACATCGAACTCGCTAGGACTAGAATTCTTTTCGTTTCAGCTGATGATTCTAGACCAAAGCCTCTCCGTTTGAAACTACCTATCTTCCCCTGGAATGGCTTAATTCGACGATCTCTCCAATCACAAAAAACGGTGCATCGTCAATCTCCTCATTCAAGATCTCCGCCCTATTACTATCGTCCCTTTATTTACTAAAATCTTCGACAGGGTCATGTATAACTTAATCTAACCTTTCAACAAATCTCGAGATAACTTCTGCCTCCTCGACGATCAACATGGCTTCATGAATGGCCGTTCCTCTTCCACCAACTTAGTCAGTGTCCTTGATCACTGTTACTCCTCTATCTCTACGGGTCATGAATGCACTCTCCTCTTCCTTGATGTTTCCAAGGCTTTTGATTCACTGTCGTTCTCGGCAATTGAATCCGCATTGTTAAACAGTGGTATTTGCGGCAAAGTCCTCAATCTTATCAGTTTCTATTTCCGACACTGTTACACGACTGTAAAATTCGGAAATAGTCGCTCGAGGTCAGCCCTTATCAGATCTGGAGTTCCCCAGGGCTCCGTACTTGGTCCTATATTATTCAACCTAACACTCGCTCAAGTGCAGTTTGGTGACAGCCTATTGAAGTTGTTCAAGTATGCAGATGACATAGTAGTTGTATTTAGCAACCCCACAGCATCCAACCCCTTCGTACCTCTAATCACTCAGCTGTTATCTTCGTTACACACACAGCTCAGCATAATCGGTCTTAAATTGAACCTCGATAAGACTCGTTTGATGAAACTTGCCTCTGACCCTTTCTGTTCTTTCACAGATACAAGTTGCCCCCTTGATATTGTATTAATTGACTCGTCCAAGCACCTTGGTATGTCCTTTTCTAAATAGCTAGTCTTCTCGCCACATCTTCAACATACTACCTCCAAACTCTTCAAGTGCGCCCGTTTAATCTGCTTCAAGACTAACAATCCCACCCTCCAACTCACATTGTTTAAGGTCTATGTCCTACCCTTCATATCATACGCTAGCGAATTCCATTGCTCCCTCACTCTAGCTTCCTCTTACGCCATCGAGCAGATTTCTTCCAGATTTTTAAAGTGAGTCTTCCCTCACAGCCAGAATTATCGGGAACGCCTACTCCTGGCTAACCTTCTTCCGCTATGGTTTAGCCGTCACTTACGAGTCATCTATTTCGCTCATAAGATTACAGCTAGCCTACCACTATCAAACTTCGCTCACCCAAGTCACGACTATGCTACACGCCATGGCAACTCTTCAATGCAATAAAATCTATCTCTTCTCTAAAGCCAAAACTGTATTCAACGCTCTTCCCGCGGAATTAAAGCTCCTATCCCATCACGAATTTGGAAAGGCGGCTCACAATCATTTCTTTAACAAATTCCTAGGAAAGACATTCGATTGGAACCGAAACTGGTTCCTTCTTAACTCATAAAACTTATTTCTACCCCTTGGCTATTATCCAGTTTCTGAGCGTGAAGTCTCTTCGGGCTAGCCCCCTTTCAACCATTCGCCTCTGACTTTCATCTATAATAAGGACTCGCCGATACCATTTCTATTCTCGTTTTCATTCTACCGCATTCAAATATTGATTGCTATGTCACAATCTGCTCTACTAAATCTCTTTTTATGTTTCAGCAAACAATCAGAAACTCAAAAGACTTCTGGACCATCTAAAATCCATCGGACGCCTGTTCCTCCACGCCTTCCATCATTCGCAACCTCACTCAACTGAAGTCAATGATCTCTGCACGCAACACTGGCGTACAGACTCTTCTATCTAGTCGATCATTCCTAGTCCACTTGAATCTCAATTCCATCAGAACGGTCTAGTACGAAGTTGATGAAAGTACTACTCTTTCTCAACTGTCTCCTCCCTGTGGTTCTATACTTTGCTAGTCACAATGACATTCAACTTTACATATCCTACTTTTGATTTGTACCTGATCATTTCAATTGTTGGGCCTGTTGGCCTTTTTTGCCAAATAAATTTATTATTATTTGCCAATATACGTGCGCAAGATGTCGATCAACCTACGTAGGCCGATCGACCAGGCGGTTAATTACTCGAATAAGAGAACATTGCAACTTAAACGCCTGTTTTAAATCAAATGGTGAAAATACGTCTGCAATTGCGCAACACATCGTCGAAACATCACACGTATGTTCTCCAGACGTAGAATTTAAAATAATAAAAATTTAAACAAAATAAAAAATATTGCTAATTTATTATATATATATATATATATATATATATATATATATATATATATATATTATGTATGTAGATATGTATGGTTTGGCACAGATATTTAAATGGTAAACATAAATTTATACGGATATGGTATAAATGATACTTAGTTGAGTACTGATTCTTTCGTGTAGGCTACATATTTCTCTTTCCGTGTCTATAATCATAATCTATTGCAAATAGGATGGGATTAGGTAAACTGGGGTGTTTGACGATTACTGAAATATTGAAATAAAAATTTTGTTGATCCTTATACGCGTTAGGAACAGCAATTAAAAATAGAGACATCATGAATAGGCGTGTATTTCAATCCATAGGGTTTGCTTATAGTTATTCTAAAAATCTCACTCTAGTGGAGTACACATGTGTGTATATGGGTGGTTTTGTGCGGGGAGGGGGTGACATGGATAAGTTTGTGTATACTTTTGAGTATTAGAGATTAGGTATGACGACCGGATATTAGGGCAGACAATAAAAAATACTTTTGGAATTAAAATAAAAATAAATAGATCTGTCTTTAATAAGGATACCACATTTGCCACAAGTTGTTTTTTTTCCTGTGCGTATGGTGTCAACCCTGAAAATGGAAATGGAAGTAAGGTCTCAAAAATTAGGAAAAAGAAGAGTAGAAAATCATTTTCCAATGTCATTTTCAGACAAGAAGCTGATGGAAGGCTTCAAGATGAAGGGTCAATTGAGAACCCATCAATCAAGGCCAATAATCGATGAACCTGAAAATGTACAGGATTCAAGATTTTACCAACATAGAAGTACTACCAATTGTCTTGCACAAGAAAAATGCGGTCAAATCCACAACAAGAAGGACAGCACTGAGCACCAAAACTCAACATTTAAGTATTGTATAGTGTGGAAAAGGCAATTCATCCAGAAGTATGTGAGGAGTTCCCAATAAGGACGAAACCAGTCTACTGGATGAATTGCCTTTTCCACACTATACGATTCTTAGTATACAATAACGAATATATGTACATAATGGGTCAGATGATTATATCAAGAACGCCACCTTGATTAGAAGTAATTATCACCGACCGCGCAATCAATGTAAGTTTAATTATATAAATGTTCATTTCAATACCATTTCCCCATGTAATGTGGTGTCTGTTCAGTAATGACAGATTGGGCATGGTTAGTTGGAACTTGGGGTCTAAATGGATGCCATATGAGCTCCACCTAAAGGAAAAATTGACTAACCAAGTTACATTAGTTATTATATAACTGAAAATTGTGTGTAGTGTAGTGTGCGGCAGGATAGCTCAGTGGTTAGAGCACCAGATTCCGAAGCAGACGTGCCCAGGTTCGTATCCTGTCCGCGGCAAATTCTGGCCAGTACTTGATGAGTTCCCAATAAGGACGAAACCAGTCTACTGGATGAATTGCCTTTTCCACACTATACGATTCTTAGTATACAATAACGAATATATGTACATAATGGGTCAGATGATTATATCAATAACGCAACCTTGATTAAAAGTAATTATCACCGACCGCGCAATCAATGTAAGTTTAATTATATAAATGTTCATTTCAATACCACTTCCCTTTATAATGTGGTATCTGTTCTATAATGACAGATTTGTGGCGGTTAATTTTAACTTTGGGCTAAAGGAATGTTATATAGGCACCACCTAAAGGATAGTCTAAGCAAGAAACATTAGTTAATACGTAATTGAAAATTGTGTGTAGTGTGTGGTAGGTTGGCTCAATGATTTGATCACCAGATTCCAAAGCAGACGAGCCCAGGTTCGAGCCATGTCAGTGGCAAATTCAGGCCAGTACGTAATGAGTTACCAATAAAGGTCAAACCGATCTCCTGAATGAATTTCTTTTTCCACTCAATACAATACGTAGTTTATACTAATAAATGTAGGTACATAATGGGTCAGGTGTTTATATCAAGATCACAACCTTGATTAATAGTAATTATCACCGCCAGCGCAAGCACTGTTAGTTTAATTATATTTCGTCAATACACAATTACACTGTACAATCTTTCATTTATATACATTCTGGGTTTCCATTTGATAAAATGAATTATTAAAAGTGTGACCTTCTGTTTTTATTCAATTTACTGTGGATAGTTGATTCCAAATAATATTCCGTGAAATATTCAAAGGTAATAGACATTATTAAGAATAATTTCATATATTACGATTTAAAGTCTAACGCATGACATTGATTATACGTATACTGTTCATATTGCATCAGGCAGACAAACCTTGAAATATATGCATCGGAGTCTTCAGCTCTATCCACTGTGGAACGCATGCCGCAAACCACACGCAATATACCAACTTACATTTTTGTCCATTCTTTCCTTCAGTGGGAGCCTTTTTGGAATTTCTAAATACCTTAAATTCTAACTTGGCACACAAGAACAACTGTTATATAACATATTTCATGTCAACTGAGATAAGTATTTTGTAGTCTAATAGCAGGATTTTGATAATATATATATTTATATATATATATATATATATATATATATATATATATATATATAGTCAGTACACACTCATTTTGCATCTTGCAGAAAAGGCAATTCATTCAGTAGACCGGTTTTGTCCTTAATGGTAACTCGTTAATTACTGTCAAGATTTTTCCGCAGACGGGATCCGAACCTTGACATAACTGCTTGGGAGTCTGCAGCTATATCCACTGTAGAAACCATGCCGCACACCACAAACAATCTGAAGTCATACACCAGATCTTATTTCATATACAGTATTTCCTTCGTTCGGAACCCATTTGGAATCTTATAATATATAATGTTCGAAATAGCCATTCCTGTTTTGCTTTTTTGTAATAGATGCTATACCACTTTGGCTAATTATATTGTTTTGAGTTTAAATGGTGAGATTTTGATTATAGTTATACTGCTCGTATAAACTCAATATATCATCAGGTAGAAAAGCAATTAATCCAGCAGACGAGTTCTGATCCGAGTTGGAAATCTTCAAGTTCTCTCCAGAAATAGCTGCGGACGGGATACGAACCCCCCATACATTTTCTACCGTGTCTGTGATCTTAATAACTGCACCACACGTACCGCGTACTATGCGCAATTTGATGTCATATACTAACTAATAGTTTCTGCGTAGCCTTTCCTTCAGGCGCAAACTGTTTGAAATCGTTTAAAATCTGATTTTTTTTACTAATTGCACTCGCTTCTTATTATTCAACTGATAGTGTGGCATCTGTGGTAAGAGTATTAGCGTTAAGTCTAATGACAGGCTTTAGACTATATTTATATTGTATGCTTACACTGATTATTGCGCCAGATAACAAAGTCAATTAATTCAGCGTACCGGTATTGTCCTCATTGGGAATTCTTTTATTACTGTCCAGAATTTGCTACCGACACGAAACCAACTTCGCACATTTGATTTAGAGTATTTGACCCTATTATTTGCGCCACACGTGCCAAAGACTATATGCACTTTAAAGCCATATACCAACTTAGATTTTCAGGTTAGACTGTCTTTCGGGCGGAACCTGTTTGGAATCTATTAATACCTGAATTTGAAGTCTAATGGCAGGATTTTTGTTACATGTATAATTCAATATTGCGCCCGGTAGCAAAGACATTTCATTCAGTATACCGGATTCGTCCTCAGTGGAAACTCATCATGTACTCTCAGGGACTTTCCCAGGACGGGATACCGACCAGGGTACATTGGATTCTGAATCCGTGATTTCATTCGCTGAGACATCCGCGTTGTTTACTACACATAATTTGAAGTCATATACCGATTTATATTTTTCGTTTAACATGTTCATTTGGCGGAACATGCTTGGAAAATTTTAATATCTGAAATTCAAATTCTCTTTATTCGGCAGATATCATGTCACTTGGTGTAATTATATTAATTTTAAGTCTAATGGCAAGCTTTCGATTACATGTATATTGTCATTAGAAACCGGCTATCGGGTCACATTTGCTAAAATCTGTTATTGTCTACATGGTACAGAATGTGATTAGAACCTTGAAGAAGGTACTGGAAAGGGGATACCGAAACGTTGCCAATCAACGAAGATTAGATTGAACCACAATTCCAGGGGTTATTACGAATGATGTGGAGGCCTTCGGTGTGGCGTGACGAATCAGCACCCAGCCATCACAAAAACAAACACAATACATATATTTTTGAAGCAAATATGCCCCAGTTCGAATCCAGCCCGTGGCCAATTCTGGAGAGTACTTTAAGTTTCCAATAAGGACAAAATCAACCTAATGGTTGAATTTTCTGTTACCTGATGCAATGGTCAGCCCATACTGACAAAAATATATGTACGCCTAATGTTATTCGACAGGTTGAAGTAAAACTTCAGAAAACATGTCATCGTTTGAAGTAATTATGCCAAATTTCTTCCAACCTCTCCTATTTTTATACATAATTTAATTTATTGCGTTCTTTATTTAAACAAGAGCTAGATGCACTGTCCTTAACATATATTTAAAGCATTATTTTTTAATAGTAAGTATAAAATGGTTGAACTTGCCGTTCTTAAATCGTGCTTCTTTGCAGTTTGGTCTATCATTACAAGGTATTGCATACGATTATGTCCGATTATTACTATTAACCTGATTTGAAAACCAGGTATTTACGACCATTTTCTCTGAAAATTAATTTTATTTATTGGTTAACTGCAGGTCTTAGACCAATTGCATCAGACATAGTCCACAATGCCAGAAAAACTTATCTTGTCCGCATTAGTGTAACTAGCTGATTCCGAAAACTTCGGTTTACTTAAATATTGTGATGGTCAATAGTTATCGCTCAAAATTGTTTTATAATTGGAGGAAAGGTGGATAAGTAGTGCATACACCGGCACGTATCGGAGAACTGAATCCTTCCACATTGGGTGTACGATTTCCATTAATATTTCCGTCAGAGGATAAGACCTCAAGGCCCAACCAACCAATTAATGTTGATACATTCTACTTTTTGATGAATCATAAGCTACTATTGTTACTGTCACTGAAAACTTACGCAGAGAGTAGGAGAAATAAACTAGAATCATACAAGAAAGTTTTAACAAACGTGTCTACGGCGTCAAAATAATCCCAACATATGTTTCTTATGAATTATTTTGTTCTGATTTACTCTATTCCTGCCTGATATTTTTCTGAAACTAGAACTTACCTCATTTACCAAAATTTAGTCATTGCAAAACTTCATCAATAAGTAAAGGAAAATTAATTTCAAATCTAACTTGAGTATAATTTAGAAGTACAAGTTTTCTTTTAAGCAAAGCTCATTTATTCCTTTAAAAATAATAAACAAGAGTTACAGGGCAGCACCTTTAGAACAAGGAGTTACAAAAGATTGGTAATGCGAAATGTCATTTGTGTCTTCATCGCAGTACCCTTTTCACCTTTTCTTGTACTGCCCCCTCCTTCCCTCTATTTATAAGCAAAAGTTTGTCACTGCTTCATTCAGTTATAATTTGTATCAAAATCTTTCAATTGTGGAGCCAAATGGCGTTGATGCCAAATAAAGACGTACTACTTATTACTAATATTTAATGTTCAAAAATGTATAAGAAATATTAAATAGAAATTAGTGGAAATGGTAAATTAATAATCTGTAAATAAGTAACAAGGGAAGAAATTTTATTCGAAATTTCTGACATGAAATCGATCACTCGCACGGTACCATTAACTGCGAGGTGTGGTTAAGAAATAATTGCAGTTAGTTTTTAACGTAGAATTTTCGAAAAAACAGATTACAATGGAAGTGTATGATTGATTTGAAGTCCAATATAACTTCTCTGCTGTTAGGTTAACATTTTAACGAAATTGACACTTTAGTGTATTTACCCAATTCTTTATAGATTACTAATACTTCTTAAAATTTCCCATTGCAGATGGTCTAACTTTCAAAGTAAAATACGCATAATGAAACATCACAGCGTGGAATCCGTCAAGATGCATGTGGAGCAAAGGAATACATTAAACCAGAGCCAGATCTTGGTCAAAACGTCTAAAATGGGAGATATTTTACATCAATTTTCTTGTATTATAGGTGCGCGTATATATTTACAAATCGGAAGAGTTGGGAAATAACAAAAACATGTATACTTACGATTAAATTATGTGGCCATATATAAAAGCTGTCGTCCTAAAACAGCAATCTAATTATGAATCGTAAAGTACTTTCATGTTCACCACAGCTTGAATAAATACTGACGCAACCATTCTTATTCGTTATATCATTCACTAAGAATGAGATCTTACCAGCAAACGCATATATATATATATATATATATATATATATATACCTATATATATATATATAAAACGATCTCAGGATAAATTTTTAGTTGGACCTGATGGTATCAGAAGCGGATGGGAGGTCTCCAGCAATATGACGGCATCTTCTGGTTTTGTGAGGGTTTAATGATGAGATGTACATTAACAATTAAACGAACATTGGTTGCGTGGGCAGTGGTAACAATTATTATAATCAAGAATGTGATCTTGATATAAGAACCTGTCCCATTAATTACTTATATATGTCAGTATAAACTAAGAATTATATATTGTAGAAAAAGCAATTCATCTTATAGACCGGTTTCTTCCTTATTCGGAACTACTCACATACTGAAGGCAAATTCTGGCCAGTAAGTGATAAGTTCCCAATACAGACGAAACCGGTCTACTGGATGAATTGCCTTCTCTACACTGTACAATTCCTAGTTTATACTGACATATATAAGTAATTAATGGGTCAGGTGCTTATATCAAGATCGCATTCTTGATTATAATAAACTAAAATGCACTGTTTTCAAGAATAAGTAATCTTCATCATATTAATTTTAAAAGGGATACTTGTTTTGATTGATTCAAACAATTTCTACATTAGATTCCTGACAGGAATCAAAATATGTCTTGTTTACTTTCACATAAATTTACTGCAATTAATGTAAGCATTTTACTTGTCACAGTATCTTCATTTCTACAAATGAATGTTATATGAACTACTTGAGCACAACAGTGACAGAAAAAACAAGGGCATATCGATTCGGCATCACAAACAGGCCAGAGGAGATAACTGCGTTGTTTCCTAAATTATTCATTTCACAACCCGAAGCAGCAAATTCGTGCAGCCAGTAATATAGCTTGAATTCGAGCAAGTCTAGTGGGGTAAATGTATCGGATGGTGGCAATAAAACGCATCGACATTCACAAAATACACCAATAGTTACAGTCAAACTATCCCTTCGTCTTCTGAGTAATTTCACTGGCTTAGATAATTGTGAAAATAGTATCTTCATTCACACACAATCAATGTGCTGCAGGGTAGGTGTTGTATGAGCAACAGAGCCCGAAACAGATTTTCCCAGATTTGAGCCCTGTCCACGGCAAATTATGAACATTACGTGAAGAGTTCCCAATAATGACAAAACCGGTCTACTGGATGAATTGTCTTTTCTATATTATACAAAGTTTAGTTTATACTGGCAAATGTATATATATATATATATAATGGAGTTGGTGTTTGCATCAAGATCACAAACTTTATTTACATAATTGCCATCAACGTCCGCGCAAAAAATATTCGTTTAATCTATTCTTAAAACACTGCAGCATTCTTAAATGCTGCAGGTTTAAAATTCAGCTTTATTGAAATGCGTACTGTGTCTCCTTAGCTTGATCTTTGTGTAAATATTATTAATACGTTGTTTTGTGATTTTGGACAAATGTAAAATTGTCTATATTAGTTAGGAACATTAATAGAATCGATGTTACTTCCTCTTTTACACGCCGATGATTTTAAACGTATAGAAAAGTTTACAGATAACGCTCTTAATAGAGAAAAACTAACAGTCAAAATTAAACATGATAATGGGTGATTTTGGTATTTGAAAACATTCCCTAGATAGTGCTATATCAAATGACGCATCTTAAGGTGAATCAACTTGAATTTCTTAATCTTGGTTCGAAAATTGCAATTCCAAATGAATGATCACTTAGAAATGAGGCTATAACAGATGCTGATAAAACCCACGACCACTTTCAGAAAAGTATAAGGTTAAAGTCGAATTATAAATTGCTGTAATTGTTTTATCACACCAAGATAATAAGTATAGGCTGAACAATGAAGTTCATAATCTTTTAAATGAGTTAATATCGAATAAAGTTATATGTTCAAAAGCGGATGAAGGACGAACCACAGTTCGAATAAGTCAGCCCGTTCAGGAGGGCTAAATAATAATAATAGCAATTAAAATAATTAATCAATAGCAATATTTTTAACTAGTTATTGGGCATGGTAAATGATAGCACGCGCATACCAGGTATTGTTGCGTTCATTGCAGTAGTGCGTCCAGACAGAGTGAGCGCCTGTCTTTCTTAGTGTATAGTAATTCAAATGCCTAGCTGGCTAAATGATACTGGTTAAGTCTCACTATGCAAAATGTATCAGATTTATTTGAAACCCACTGTTTAATTGCTTTTAGTTCACTTCTGCTACATGTACATATGGCTCGTTATTATTTATTGAACGCACATTCTAATTATCCCAATAAATTATCTGAGAGCTACTGAAATAATGTAAGTTTGTGCTATATTTTGATCGCCCCATTTATAAGCGGTATAACGGTTAATTAGATTTTCCTATATGAATGTCTTACTATGAATACACAGTGCACGTATCTTTATTTAAGCGACTCATCTACTATTAGACAACCAAGATTAGCGTAGAGTCGTGTAGAAACTATTTGTAATTTTCATGTACGAAGGTTATCTTATATCGAAAATTTCTAATCGTCTTATTAAAACATTTATTGAATTATTTTATAATCAAGTATAGTGATACTATATAAGCCACTAACGCTTTGCTATTTTCCAGTCCCTAAATCATATTTATAAAGCCGTTACCGGGTCTATTCTTTTCTGCCTGGACTGTGGCAGTCGATCTAGTCAGACAGGATAGACACAAATAGGAATGCAGTAATGAAGATTGACTATGAGGCGGGTCGGCTATAGCATGATGAAGCAACATGTGGTCGTTCAACAGGTGATGACCACAGCAACAGGAGCTCAGCCAGGATGGTGAGAAGGCAGTTTCGACATCGTTCAATGGTATCACTGCAGTTACCTATTTGTTTCGCATTTATTTGTTCACCCTTGACGAAGAGGGTTCAGCACAACCGCTACGATTGTTATTGGTATTGTATACGCGACGAAAAGCAAATAACTGATGATGAATCGTAACTGAAAGTAGATGGACAGAACCTTCATGACGGTTGGTGTTGTTGTTAAACGGTAAACGAATAGCCCGCTATGATTTACCTTAATTTGATGTATGACGAAAATTGAAGCAGAACAACCATGATGTATTGCTTAAACGAAAATATAATAATCCGCTCTTCTTTACATTCAGTCGATAACGTCGTCAAAAAGAGATTACGCGTTTTTTGAAACTGGAAATTATCATCTACGCAACGACGGCCGACGAAAATGGCTTATCAGGATAGTCAACTATGAGCTGTGGTTTATTTCTAGTTGCACAAAACGGCGTACTAGTCTTCTCTGTTGATGAGGGGAGGTGTAGTAGTGCAGCTAGACAGAATGATGGTCTGTCTTTCACAGTGTATAATAGTTCAGAGGTCCTGCTGACTAAGTGACATACAGGTCAATTAATTTTCATGTAGAATTTATAAGACTTATCTAAGCACCCACAGCTTAATCATTTGCCTATTTCGCCTTTGTTGTAAGTAGTAATTTTGAGTGCTTAATGATCGAACACAAAAAATATTCAATAATATTATATGCAAGTTATTGATTTGATGCAAATTTCTGCTTCATTTTGATCACTAAAGTTATAAGCGGTATAGATGTTAATCAAATTTTACCATTTGAAATTTGTACGATTGGCATATAATGTGCATAATTTTACTTAAATGATTTTTGCATTATTAGATTGGCATAGACAGAATGAAAGAGACACGTAGAAACTAGTTGTAATTTTTTGTGTAAGCTTAGGTTTAAATTTATAAGTATTAATTATCTTATTCCCCGTCATTTAAATTATTTTCTAAAGGATTGCACAGTAAGGCTATGTAAACTACCAATTTTTTGCAGTTTTTCTCTCTAAATCCTGTTGATAAAGCCATTAACGGATCTTTTCTTCATTATTTGGGCTGTTACAATCATTCTAGCCGGATTTTGTAGACATGAATGGATATGCAAAATAGAAGATAGAATTTATATATAAATTGGAAGGCAAAACAAGATATAAATATGTAAACATAGAGAAAGTGAAAAAAGGAAACCAATCAATTGCGTGCGTCACCTCCAGTTCAAGCTCAATGTCTGAACATGCTTCTTCTGCTTGCATAAATCCGTCTGCAATTTTTTTATCCATAAGGCTTCGTATGTGGCTGGCTCTCTTGTTATTTTATTTAGTATTTATTTCGAATGCTATGTCTGGAGAACATACGTGCGATGTTGAACTGGAGGTGACACGCGCAATTGATAAGATAGGCTATGAGGACAGGCCAGCCAAAGGATAATTGAGTGACGTATGGTAGTTCAACAGGCGTTAACTGCTACACCCATATTTTATTGTTTTGTTTAAAATAATAAACTAAGTTACTGATTAGGACTTATCGTTAATATCGAGTGCAGCACACCCGATTAAACTTATATTTCATAGTATAGGAAAATATTATTCTTAAATCATACATGGACGAATGTCTAGTATTTGATTAAAATCGCTGATAAACGTGTACAATGTGAAGTAGAAATAGTGGTGAGTTTAGAAGTGGCATCCATTTACAGAAATATACTGGTACATAAAACACAGGGTTTTTCGACGCTTTCTTGATGATCAACTACCGAGATCAGCCTCTATCCGTTCTGACCTTCCACAGAAACCAGTATTCAGCCCATTGATTTTTAATATAGTCCTTACACCAATTCACGTTGAGGATACACGATTAACACTTCTTAAACATGCCTATGACATGCTATTAGTTTTTAGCTGCCCTGTTAGTCTCGGCTTTCTCATATCAACAGTCACACAGTTGGTAGAAGTTTCATTTCTATATAACAATGAGAATACACTACTTAGGCTCCGTCATATTTCAGGAACCATTTTGATTTGGTATCTAAATGGAGCTCCGCTTTCCTTATCCATTTTGTACCAGCTCCATTACTATCTATACCAGTAAAAATTGCCTAGTCACTGTTTCACTCATTTTTGCATAATCCTGCTTTTCATTTGTACCTCCATTTTTCAATTGTTGAAACAAATTAAAAATTATCTTGGGCATTTAAATCTTTTGCTGATATCTTAAACAAAGTTTACTTTTAAGATTGCATCCATAGCTTTCCTGAATTTTCAATGTTTATATTGAAAAAGATTCCAGTCTTTCTGTTAACCTTAAAAAATCAGTTCCCGTGGTTTTGAATTTTGAATTTCAGTTGTCACTGTATCTGATGGCAGCAAGGCAGTGAAACAATTTACCTGAACTTTTAAGATATTCGTTTGTAAATTCTAGCCTATAAATTCATGAATAAGCCGACCGTGGATCTTACGACTTTTGATATAACATGGATCTGAATTATGATATTATTTATTTTGATCGTGGTTGCGTTTTACTTCATACATTTAGGTTACTACAGGAATCAATGAGACGACGAGAAAATCCCGCTTCCCGATAAGCAAATAACAAACCTCCTGCTCCAAACAAGCGGACAATTAGCCGAAAGGACAGAAGCTATATCAACGTACGAACTCGATTACCCTAAGTCTTGTAAGTGCGAACCCGACGTCTATAGGATTCCCATTCTGTGGAGAGAAAAACCTATCTAAAGAAAGCTTGAAATTTCTTTATATTATATAAATATCGGCAAAATAAGGCAAGGAATGGAAGGATTTATTATGTTCTAAAATCAAGATTTTATCCGTGATTTACAAAGAGGGATGAACCAAAACCCAGTGATAAATCAAAGTATTTTGTTTCGTCAAATTATGCGACATAAAAATGTGACCCTCACGGTTATTCCATTATTGAAAAGACGATAGATCTAAGATATCGAACTTTATTAACATAATGCTAATTTGCACTAAGATATAAAATAATTATCTCAAATCTTCAAAATGTTTGTTTCTATAGAACGGAATAGACATGGACATCCATTTAGGATCAATGAAGTAAAGTGCGAGGGTGGTTGTGCCCAATCCATAGAAAAATGCCATGTCATACCTGAGAAGACAATATAAATATAGAAATTACCACTCCTTAGCTAACTTTGAATAACTAAGATGAGACCTCGGCATTCTAATTCGCAAATTCATCTTGAAATATCCACAACAAAACGTATATATAAATATAAATGAAAAATTATAAAATGAAAATTATGTTCCGTAATAATAAATAACCATTTGCAATTAAAACTTAGATAAAATTAAGTAAGTATAGCAAAAAATTAACTTTAATTACATATATTATTTGTTTGATCTCGGAAAATTTATTTATTCTGATTATTATATTGGCAAATAAAACCAGAGCTTTAAATCTAAATGAGAAACCGAGACTCTTAATAAATTAAAACAATTTGTAAGTGTCCTAGCTTCAAGTATTACGACACAAATAAATGGCCGACATATTGCGAAAATTAAATTCAATTTTATTTATGTTGCACCAATGAGAAAAAAGCGAAACTTGTCGTTTAACCAATAGTGTGCAAGTAGACATATATTACTATGGCATGCTATTTAAGCACGGCAATTTACCATGCAAGTCAGTTGTCGCATTTGCATTCTGCTTTGCGTTACGCGTGTGCGTTCTGTCGGCTGTCAATACCTACGCTGGTGATTTGATTGTTTCACCAACAATTGGCTACATCCGTGACTCATCTTGTTGCGGTACAACCAGCGAGACGAGCCAATTAATTGCAGAACCTGAACGACGTTATCCACATCGTGATTACAACTCGACAACGGGAGCAACAACAACCAGAGTCCACCCAAGGCTCTAGGACATCTTCACACTCTGAATAATTCAGGAGAACGCACGACCAGGCCCTCTTAAGGGCCCCTTATCAGTAACAAATCTATATTCAGAGCACCTTAAACGAGTTTGTAACGTCGTACGGCATTTACTTGAAGCCGGGGCGTTTACAAAATCGGCGACCGCGCCAGGATATTGATTATTGTTCTGATTTTTTTGGTATAAATAAAATTGACTTCCTTTTTCATTTATTTGGGATAAAAATAGATTAACATTTGCGTTTTCTTTACCCTAATCGTGGTCTTCTGGGAATTTTGTTGGGTATATATTCGTGGATTTGTGTTGAATTTTTTTGGGATATAATAATACATTGGCATCAAAGGCCAACGGGGCCTCTGTTCATCTTTTCTACGTACAAAACGGTACCGTACGTACTCGACAGGCTCAATTGCGGATAATTTCAATTTTTGGAAGCAGTTACTGTTACGTGCATTTGTTCTGCACTCATTCAACTGTGGAAGCCTTTTGTGGGTTAGCGTTTCGTTAGAGTATATTTATATATTTTCATAAATTTATGCTTTTAAGATCCCGTAAGATTGTTAGAATATCAGGCCCAATTTTAGATATTGATGTTCCTGTTTGGGATGGGGATAGTGAACTATTCTTTATGCGCGTAGACTCCGCTTTCTCCCCGTTTCCTGATTATGCCAATCATCAAAAACTATCGAAGGTTTTTGCTAAACTACCTTCTGAATTGCAGCGACTGATTTATCCTAAGCTTGAGGCCATTATGAAGCTACCTAATCCCATTTTGGGCCTACAAAACGAGGTAGAATCCTTGCTTGGACCCACGGAAACTGAGCAGATAATAAACAAATATGCGCAGTTAGATATGCCAAATCTTGGCCCCATAGAAATACTGAGGGAATTACGGAAACGTTGGTATAAAACCAACATTTCTGACCATGAGGCTAAGGTTGTTTTTATTAACAATCTTCCCCAAACATTAAAACTCTTTGCCAGACAGCTCCCCAACACTCTCTCTATAGATGACTTATCTGAGAGATGTGAGTTAGAATATAGGGTTTTGGAACCCAAAGTGAATCCATCATCCTTTTCTTCACCCCCGCAAGATGATAGACTCTCCTCCTTAGAGAGAACAGTGGCGAACATGGCCAAAGTTCTAGAAGGATTGGCCATTACCAAATCCGAGATAAATCAAGTGAATGGTCGACCAAAATTCGTTTCCAAGTCAAATTATAATGGTAGGCGGCGATCGAGATCTCCACAATCCTTTAATAAATATGCCCCAAAGAACTGGTGTTATAACCACCAGAAGTTTTTTTTATGCTTGCCAAGTTTGTCTTTGTCGTTCCGAAGAATTTCCGAATGAGTGTCAATTTCCACAGCTGACGGAGAGGACAACAGACCGCAGGCACAAGGGTGCATCAGTACCGGGAAACGTCTGGCGCAGGAAGTAGAAGACCGTACTTTCTGCACATCAACGGCATCAACGGCATCAACGGCGCTACAGGGAAGAAGTCAACTACAATCCGACATCCCTGTCGACTCTTTTCGTCCACGCCGAATTTTTCACATAGAGAACCAAATGGACAACGCCGGTCGCAATCACCAGCCTATTTGTTTGCATGACCCGGCCAAACAGCCCAACGAACTTCTGCACCTTCTTGATTTCAAAACTGGCGAAGAGTTCATCGTAGACACAGGTGCGGCAGTCTCAGTTCTCAAAGGTGATTCAATGGCCGAGATGTCGCTAGGCGTTCTTCTCGCAACAGCTACAGGCGAGCCCATACCAACATATGACTGCCGGTACCGCAAACTCAACATAGGTCTACGACGTGAATTTTCCCACAACTTCATCATTGCCAAGGTCTCACATAATATAATAGGCCTTGATTTCCTTCTGAAATTTCGGCTCATTGTTGATCTTGCCAATCAAAAATCATCGACCCCTCCACAGTAATTGAACAATATTTTTGGACACTTGCCTCCGAGCGTTTGGAGTTACAGGTCATTCAGCCAACACCAATGCATCATTCAGCAGAGATATCAGCAGCTCTTCAAAAAAACAAATCGCTTTTCGATCTTAATAAGTCAGAGCTACGAGTTACCAACACGATGCATCATATTGTCACAGAAGGACAACCTATTGCACTCAAGAAACGACCACTGGCCCCTGCTAATCTTAAAGCTGCCCAAGAAGAATTCACAAGGCTTTTGGAAGAGGAAATCATCAGACCATCGAAAAGTTCATGGGCGTCACCACTGCACTTAGTCTCAAAATCAAACGGATCGTACAGAGCCTGTGGAGACTACCGTAAGCTAAATTCAGTGACAAAATCTGATGCATATCCTATTCCAAATATCAACACTTTACTTGAAAAACTCAACGGCAGCAATTTCTTCTCAGTGATTGACCTCAGACAAGCGTACCATCACATACCGGTAGCACCAGAGGATATCAAGAAAACTGCAGTCATCACTCCATTTGGCCTTTTTGAATATCTTTACATGCCTTTTGGACTTAAGTGTGCTACTCAGACATTTCAAAGATTCATAGACAACATACTTTGCGACGACTCTGCTTATTGTATGTCATATCTCGATGACATTATGGTATTCAGTCCAGATCTAGAATCTCATGCGAAACATCTACGAAATGTCCTCTCACGCTTATCCAACCACGGACTCAAGATCAACTGTGACAAGACGCAGATTGCACCTACATCCGTGGACTTCTTATGGCATCGTATCACGGCCCAAGGTATTCAACCGTTGCCGTCAAAGACGAATTCAATCAAGAATATCAAGTCACCAAGAACTGTTAGCGAGTTGCAGAAAATCCTGGGAGTACTAAACTATTATCGCAAGTTCCTTCCGGGCCTTTCAAAACAACTTTATCCTTTGTGCAGGCACCTGCAGAACCGAAAAGGACTTAGCAAGAATTCCATCATTGCTTGGTCATCCGAAGACGAGGAATTACTTCGACTTGCCATCAACTCGTTAGCAAATGCCACAATGCTAACACATCCAGATTTTGAAAAGCCATTTCTACTCACGACAGATGCTTCTGAATTCGCTATTGGAGCCACGTTGGAACAAGAGATCGACGGAGTTCGGAAGCCTATCAGTTTCTACTCGCGTACTCTCCAACCAGTAGAAACGAGATACGACACCTTCGGTCGAGAACTCCTCGCCATCCACGACGCAGTGCGCCATTTTATCAGCATCATTGGCAGTAGCAGATTTGTTGTTTTCACAGATCATGCACCACTAGTTAGCGCACTTCGAAACGCAACTTCATCTATCGCCAAGTACCCTGCCAGAGTGGAAAGACAGCTTTCTCGTCTAAGCGAATGGCAATTTGACGTCTTTCACGTCAAGGGCAAACAGAACTTCATTTCAGATGACCTGTCCAGGCAAGACGTCTATCTACAACCACCTTCGCCGTCACCATTCACTGTCAACTCCTTGGCACTCAGTGAACCTGCACTAACACCAACTCTCCTGCGAACGGAACAACGCGGTGACATTCACATTCAAAGATCAATAGCCCGTCACCCAACCAAGTTCATATGCCGTCTGTGGGAAGGCTTACCAATTGTTTACTTCACGGGTACGCAGCCCAACAAACCAGTTCTGCCGACCAGCCTTCAGAGAAACGTTTTCGATTCAATTCACTCAATTTCTCACCCAGGAAGCCAAGCGACTGTCCGACTTCTTACAGATCGTTTCTGGGGTCACAGACTTAGGCAGAATGTTAAACGATGGGTCTCAGAGTGTGCTATTTGTCAGAAAAACAAGATCACACGACACACTCGTTCTAAGTTGCAACATTTTCGGTCTACTTCTCGCCTAGCCATCATCCACATCGACATAGTTCATCTGACAAAGGTTCAAGGTATCAGCTACCTTCTAACTATGATCGATAGATTTACACGGTGGCCTGCGGCATTACCTCTTGGCACCATTTCTGCAGACGAAGTAACTAACGGTTTTATCTCTGCATGGATATCCAATTATGGTGTTCCCAATGAGGTCATCACGGACAGAGGCACTTGCTTCTCATCTGATCGTTTCACAAACACCTTGCGGTACATGGGATGCATCTTCAATCTGGTAGTCATATAAAGATTTGGCCGTGATTGCTTGGCTGCCGATATCAAGCAATGTTCGAACATTCCAACACCCGAAATAAATAGGTGTTTTCGCGCTGATAAAACCAGATAGCTTTTCACTTGACACCCTAGCCTCAAAACGAAAATCCGAGTCTACCAGGCTACTGTTCGCCCTGTGCTACTGTATGGCTGTGAGACTTGGCCATTACGTTCTGAGGACTCCAAAAAGCTCGAAGTATTCGACCATTGGTGCCTTAGGTACATCACAAAGACAAAATGGATGGACCGAGTGTCGAACGCATCTGTTCGTCACCAATGCCAGTGACATCATGCAACTATCCGTCTGGATCCAACATCGTCGACTTCAATGGTTTGGGCACGTACCGCAGAAGCCCGAAGGCTGAAGCATTTTTGACAGGTGGTGGAGCCCATGTCAATGTGCAAACTGGCGCTGCCGCCAAGGTGTAAAGATAACTGAACAACAACACCCAACAATCAAATGGAAATGGAACTCACAAAGTTTTATAATGTTTGGTCCCACGCGTCACTGGGAGCGTCATGGCCCTCTTATATTCCAGAAATGGCTACCAAACTGCCCGGCATGGAGGTTTAATCCGGGGATATCAATGGAACCCGGCCTCCTCTAAAGGAGCCAGTGCTGAGAGTAAAGGAAAGGACATCTTACATGGGCGACCTACCATCTGAAGAAATACAATGGCATGGTAGAGAGAGATACTGTAGGGAACTCAAAGCAACTTTGGCATCCCTCATCCCATTAATACCAACAACTAAGTTTGATACTACTGCCGGTCTGCTTACAACGTTCCCCGTACTCGTGAATCCATTAAAACGTCTGCGTCACAACCATGCTCTGGCATGGATCTACGCCTGCTAGTCGGCTCCCCACGGCTCACCGGCACAGGATGACACAAGACGGAAGCTACCCGCCTTCGACTTCATTTCTATAACATGTCTGAACAGCAGCCGAGACCAAACGTCTCCTCCAGTACTACGTTCACCTACAGCTCCACAGCTGCAAGGAGAGTACTCGTTCGCAATGACAATGCTGTTGCACACTACAACCGAGGAGCACTAGCGTCCTTACCGATTTTGCTCAGACGTAAAATGCTAGTATTATGCAAGGCGCTACTTCGACATCGGTAAGCATAGAGAGGTTGAAACCGTTTATCGAACAGCCTGATCCTGAGGCGATTCATGCCTTTTACGTCTCGGGCTCCGTCTTCACAATCTCAATAGCCTGCTTTGCACTGTTACCGCTCATTCAGAATTTTTTAAACTTAACACATTACTTATCAAAATTTTTGTTAACCTTACGTTGTTTCCCACATTTATCTACTGACTGGCATATAACTGTTCTTAGCTAACCGCAATTGGCATTTCTAGTGTTACCTGGCGTCATATCATTGTTGAAGCAACCAACAAACATATTCAATACCCAGCATTTTTGGTTCATGTTTTTGCCAACGTTTGAACTGTCATCTACATTTCTATCCCGGCCTCGACAGTTCACTTGCTTTTTTTCGAGGAAAAGTGTTATAACAACCTGATGTGGCCGACATATTGCGAAAATTAAGTCAATTTATTTATGTGCACTAGTATAGAGAAAAAAGCGAAGCACCCGTTTAACCAATAGTGTGGAAGTAGACATATATTACTGCCGTACTATTTGGCAGCAATATACCATGCAAGTCTGTTGTCGCATTTGCAGCTACTACTTTTGCGTTACGCGTGTACGTTCTATAAGCTTTCATCCAATATACCGCGCTGGTGATTTGATTGTTTCACCAACAATTCTTGGCTACATCCGTGACTCATCTTGTTGCGGTACAATAACTGTCTGACGACCAGTTAATTGCAGAACTTCTGGTTGAAACGTTTTCCACATCGTGATAACAACTCGACAACAGGGGCCAACAACAACCAGGAGAGTCCGCAAGGCTCTGGACGTATTACTCTGAATAATTTGGAGAACACAACTAGGCCCTCTTGAGGCCCCCTATCCATTAATGATATTGCTCTTCATTTGTAACCGAGTTTGCAGCAAACATGCGGCATTTACTTGAAATACATGAGGCATTTACCTGAAGTAAGCCACTTGCACGGCGTTACAAACTCAGTTAAGCTCCTAGGATTAGGTATGTTTGAGGCATTACTTTCAAATTTAATTATTGCATTTCTGTGCATCTCTCGAGAAAGGTTCGTCAGTGTGATGTTTTTTTGAATAGAATAGAATATGCTGACTAGTTAAACTACATATTCCATCGAATAATAAAATTGGAAAATGTACAATATATATTTAAAATTATCACATCACATATGATTATTTTACAAATGGTATATATATAGATAAATTATATCTCTTCAGTTTATTTTCTACAACAAATCAATAACAGAAAGATCGGTTGTAGAGAATTATAGATTCATTATCAAAAAATAGGAACAATAAGGTACTGTTTAGGTAAAACATTATGCAAAAAATTTGAGAATGCGCCAAGCAAGCAATTGGTGTATGTATTGTTGATACACTTGATGATATAATGCAACAGCATTCCAACAATTATGATAAAACAAAACTTGAAATCGAAAATCTAGAAAATCTGTTTCCGATAACAATTATGCTTGTCTTTTTATTCCAAAAAATGAGAAAGTATTATCATAATCAATATAAAAAATATCAGCGGGATTGTAGACTTTTAGGTGGTAGATAAAAATTTAAAAGACATCTTAGACAGAGCCATTATCTAAGCCCCTTTTGTAATTGAACATAAATTTTGTAGATTTTCGAGAAAGAGAGAATAACTGCCATATTCCACCATGGGAGATGTTGCCAAATGCCCAGATCTAGTTCAACTTCGACTCTGTTATCGGAAGTCATATGACTGATGCACTGGTTGGATAGACTTTTACCGCCACAATAGCACATCCTCCCGAAACCACAAAGGTGCAATGACACAAACTATGTAATCTGGGAGTATATAGTGCAGTGAATGGGATAATTTGTTTCACAACTTTTGTACTATTCTATCTTATTGGACAATCCATTTTTTAATGGATTCAGTACAAACTTAATATTCTAGTATTGATTAAATCATATGATATACATTTAAAGTTTTATATCATTTGATAAGATATTCGATTTATTAGTGCCCATTTATTATTTGGCACCTACTATCTTTTATAAATATATCTCTCATGAAGCTGTATACAATTTATGAATAATTATACTAAATCCTTAATTTCTTGCATATGTTTAATCTACGAAACACATCATTAATCACAGCATCATGAAAATAAGCATAATGAAAGTTTGTTCTGTTATCTATTTTTAAAACTCTCGTCTTTTTATTGTTTATTCTCAGCCCTAGTGTAATGAAATATTTACTCAAATCATACAAATCTAATGTCACATTATTTTTGGAGAATTCAATGACTCTTTGGATTAATTGGGGAAGATTATTTTAAATCTTCAGTGAATTTGCAAGCCTCATTATTGGGATCTTGGTTTAAATGTGCAAGTACAATTTAAATAAAATTATTAAAGCTAGTCTGTAGAACTCATCGTACTCGTTTCGATTTTGATATCAGTGTTACTTGAATACTCATTCTTCGATTATATAGACAGTAACAGTAATCAAAAAATATTCAGGATCAATATTCAACAAACTAATCGCATTCAAAATAGCATCAAAGATATGGAGTCAAAGGTTTTTGAAATATCTATAAATACAATTAATGCATCTAATTTATTCTCATCTAATTAAATTTACATGTTTTACATAGAGTAAATTAGTAGTTGTCGATCTATCTTTCGTGAAATAATATTGACATAAATCAAAAATTAGCCGAGTGCGATATATTGGTCTTAATTGCCTCTCGTGTTTATTATCTTCTAAAAACAGAAGGACAATGAGTTAATCTGCAATCACTGGCGCGTTGGCTTGCCGCACAGCATGACCATTACTATCGTTTAGTATATCGATTGGTAATTTCCTGTCATTCTATTTATAAGTTTACGAACATTCCATAAAGTTAATTTGAACGACGGGTTATCAATCTAATTTTAAAGTGATCTTTTTTGTTTTGATTTGATTTTTAACATCAATTTGCTCAATTCCACTCACTGATAATAACAAGTCCTGTTCTGGTCTTCAAAGGATCAATTGCATTATAATTCTTTCTTATGGATTACATATCAAATTGCTGATACATCATCATTTCACACGGAGAAATTCGCCTCCCAGTTTGTCACAGGTAATAAAGGCTTTAACTTCCTTATATTTACACTGCTAATCTGTGAGAGTTTGTCTAGTCTAGGATACTCTTCATTTTGGCTAAAATAATTCGTTCTGATCTTTGCCGAATTATCAGCGAACGACAGTCATTCGTTATCAATAAGATCTAACCTCATTTATTTAATACTGATGATAAGACTACACTTTATTATATTATCTCGTTTATTCTTAGTTTACAATTTCCATATTAATTTGTTTCGGAATGTGTCGTAAACGTAGATACCTGAAATAAAATAGATAATAACGATGAAATGAAGAAACAAACTCGTCAGTGTTCAATAAATAAAAACTTTCATAATCAATCAGTAGCTTAATTCTCTAAAAATGATTCCAGTTGATTCTGGAGACGGTGCAAGTATATTGTGCATTTTACGAAAATTTAGTTTCTGTGTTTGCACTCAAGATGTTCTACTGTAGAATAATTGTTGTAGTCAATTCTTTATGATAATTTGTATCAGCAACTGTAATAGTTCACCATTTTAATTTCTAAGTATATTTGCCGAAGATCTAAGCTTGTTGCGAACCTCTAGTTGATTCATTTATAATCTGCTTGAGATCATGATTGAAAAAAGTTGATTATTTCACAGTCGCCTGGCTTTCATTAAAGTCCCTTCACTACATTCGCCATGACGATTAAAATAGCTTGAAAAGAGGTGGTAAATGTTTGATCATCATATAAAGTAGCATACGGCAGTCATAAAGCGGTTAAAATCAGATTATCAATTTGTATAGATAAACAATCAATGATAGCATTATCTTTACTGAGTATGCAAAATTTTCGCCTTTAATACATAAATTTACTATAAATAGGTATATCCTCTCTTATCCAGCGAATCTGTCTTTTCTGAAATAAAGAATAGTAAGGAATATCAAATTCACTGGTTTTGAATATCTTATTAAGCCGGAGTTTCAGATGATAATATAAAATCAAAGTCATTATTCTTAACAAAATTACAAACAAAAAGTTTTTTGTTCTAACCTTTGAAGATTCAGCATAAAAATAAAGTAAGTGTAGAACACGAATCTATCTAAACAATAATCGTGACTTTTGGATTCAGCTTTGTTGGCTTCTTTCTTATTCGTTTCCCGGGTTTTGAGGCAAGGCCTAATAACGCCCCGCTGTCACAACTTATTGTGGCTTTAATGATACATCATTTTTTGATGTTGCATTCTCAGAGGTTGCTGATCAGAGGTTGGTTGCCTTCGTTCTTGTTGTTATTAACTTTTTTGCCTTTAGCCAGCACCATTGAAAACGTTTTGTCCCGACAAAAAAATAGCTTCGAAAACTCAGCCTCTCATCTTTCTTTTTTATTGATGGATTCAATCTGCATATTTGTTGGCCGTTTGGGTATTTTGCAATAACTGGCCTTGGACGATCTGATCGTTATTCCACTCTAAAGCATTTTGTAATATCCGCGTCTCTTCTTTTATTAACGCATTTAATTTCTGACGTCATTTACATCAGCATTTTCATCAATATTAAATAAAACTAGTTAAGTCTTGTTTTGCTGTTTCGCGCCTAAAACTTCTTCATAATATATTTAATATTTCTTCGCCAGATGATTACCTTTTTAACAGGCATGTCGCCTTCCGTATATCAACCAATTCAATCGCGTGAACATCAATTAAATGGTTGTCTAACTTATTGTGTAACGCAATCATTCGGATTCAACTATATGCCCACTTAAAGTCATCTATTTTTAACCACCTGTTTAATTTATTACTCACACAACTCATTCGCCAATTTGAGCTTCATTTTTTAAATAGTTGTTTTATTCTTTCAACATCTTCACTGAGTTCTGAAGATCGATAACAATTTTTTCAATATCAGAATGCGACAAAATTGGAGCCATTTCAAACCGCGCGCGTATAGAAATGTAATTTGTAATGCTGTCCAGAAGTACTCCTAGACTCTTGCGACCAGCTCGGGTTGACTCGGTTTTTGGTTCCTTCTGATGTGACGTTGGAATCTCGCTGAGTAACTCCGTTTAAGTTCTGCAGTAATTGGCTCCACTCTATAGTTGTACAGCAACAAGATTTGCGCTAATGATGTTGCCAATTTTGGTAAAGCAAGGCCAATATCAGCGTATGTGAACGGTGGGAGACAGCACGTTGGAGACACGCACAGCAGAAGGCAAAAGCGACTACTGAATTGCATGGTAAATTCATCGTGCTTAAATGACCATGTAATAGCCATATATGGCTACTTGCACATTATTGGTTAACGGCAAGTTTTGCTTTTTTCTCATTGGTACAGCGTAAATCGAATTGAATTCAATTTACGCAATATGTCGGCAATTCCTTTGTGTCGTTACATCACTTTCCTCTCTGACAAAAAGTTTAAAAAATATTCCTCTCGAAGAGGATAGATAAGAAATGCATGGCAGAGTTCGAACCAAGTTAAGCAAAAATAATGTACCATAAATGCTGGGCTTAAGTATGCTTGTTGGTTGCTTCAACAATGATATGATGCCAAGTAACCACTAGGAATTGCTACACAAATTGTTAGCTCTAGTGGTCGGTCATACCACCTAATGCAAAGTAGAGTGGCGTAAGATTTGGGAGCCGCAGCGTGAGGATTTTGAGGTAAATCGCCACTGAAGTTGCCAGGTTTAAGTTGAAACCTGGGCAGGCTGGATCGCCGTCATTGTGTTTAAATGCGACCAAAGGAGTTAGTGTGTGCTCAACGTTGTTGTCATGATATTTGTAGTATTTTGGCTGTCTGAGCAAAATCGGGTAAGGACCGCGATACTTTGGTTGTGGTGGTGCAATATCGGTGTCGTTGCAAACGAGTACTCTCTTGCAGCTGTGGAGCTGCGGGTGAACGAAGACTAGACGAGGCGTATGTCTCGACTGTTTTGCAGACATGCTGCCAAAATGAAGTCGGAGGCGGGTATCTTCATCTTATGGGTCATATATAGTATATATGTATTATTACGTATACATATAGTATATATAGTATACGTGGGAGCTGACCAGGCAGGCGCAAATCCATGCCATACAAGAGTTTTAACGCATACGTTTTAATGGATTCAAGAATACGGGAACGCATGGCAAGTAGAATTAAAAGTAGTGCATCCACCCAGTTGCCATTGATGAAAGAGGATGCTAAAGCAGCTTTGAGTTCCCTATGAATTCTCTCTACCACACCGTTAGATTAGGGATGGTAGGCAGTCGTCTAGCGTAAGGTGCATCCCCTGAACTGCAAGGTGGTTTTGAAACTATCCGATGAGAACAAGTGCCTCTGCCAGTGATGACCTCATTTGGAACACTATAATGGGATATCCATGCAGAGATAAAACCGTTAGTTACTTCGTCTGCAGAAATGGTGCCAAGAAGTAATGCTGCCTGCCATCGTGTAAATCTATCAATCATTGTTAGAAGGTAGCTGAAACCTTGAACCTTTGTCAGATGAACTATGTCGATGTGGACGATGGCTAGGCGAGAAGTAGTTCGGAAATGTTGCAAATTAGAACTAATGTGCCGTGTCAACTTGTTTTTCTGGAAAATGGTACACACCGAAACTCGTTGTTTAACGTTCTGCCTAAGCCTGTGACCTCGGAAATGATCTGTAATGGGTCGGACAGTTGCCTTGATACCTGGGTGAGAAATTGAGTGAATTAAGTCGAAATCTCTTTTCTGAAGGCTGGTCGGCAGAACTGCCTTGTTGGGCTGTGTATCCGTGATGTAAACAATATGAAAGCCCTCCCAGAGACGGCGTATGTACTTTGTGGGGTGACGGGTTACTGACCTTTTTATATGAGTGTCACCGCGCTGCTCCGTTTGCAGTAGGGATAGCGTTAGTGCAGGTTCACTGAGTGTCATGGAGTTGATAGTGAATGGCGACGGCAAAGGTGGTCAAAGCGAGACGTCTGGCCTGGAAAGAGCGACTGCAATGAAGTTTTGTTCGCTCTTGACATGAAAGATGTCGAATTTTCATTCGCTTAGACGTAAAAGCTGTCTTTCTTTTCTGGCAGGGTACTTGGCGATAGTTGAAGTCGCGTTTTGAAGTGTGCTGACTAATAATGCATGATCTGTTAAAACAACAAATCTGCTAATGCTAATGATGCTGATAAAATGGCGCACTGTGTCATGGATGGCGGGGAGTTCTCGACCGAAAGTGTCGAATATCGTTTCAACTGGTTGCAGAGTACGCGAGTAGAAACTGATAGGCTTACGAACTCCGTCGATCTCTTGTTCCAACGCGGCTCCAATGGCGAACTCAGAAGCGTCTGTCGTGAGAAGAAACGGTCGTTGAAAATCTGGATGCGTTAGCATTGTAGCATTTGCTAACGAGTTGTTGACGAGTCGAAATAATTCCTCGTTTTCAGATGAGCAAGTAATGATGGAGTCCTTGCTAAGTACTTCTCGATTCCGCAGGTGCCTACATAAAGTATAAAGTTGTCTTGAAATGCCGGGAAGGAACTTGCGATAGTAGTTTAGTACTCCCAGAAGTTTCTGCAACTCGCTAACAGTCTTTGGTAACTTTATATTACTGATTGAATTCGCCTTTGACGGCAAAGGTTGAATAACATGTGGCGTGATACAATGCCCTTGGAAGTCCACGAATGTTGTTGCAATCTGCGTCTTGTCATAGTTGATTTTGAGTCCGTGGTTGGATAAGTGTGAGAGGACATTTCGTAAATGCTTGGCATGAGATTCTAAGTCTGGACTGAATACCATTATCATCAGTCTGTTACATATTTAAGCGACGTCGTCATAGTATGTCACTTTGTATCTGTAGCAGCATACATAAGTCCAAATGTCTTGTAAAGATATTCAAAAAGGCCAATTGTAGTGATGACCGCAGTCTTTTCTGGCGCTACCGGGATGTGGTGGTGGGCTTGTCTGAGGTCTATCACTGAGAAGAATTTGATGCCGCTTAGTTTTTCAAGTAAGGTGTTAATATTAGGAATGGAATATGCATCAGATTCTGTCACCGAATTTAACTTGCGGTAATCTCCGCAGGCTCTGTACGATCCGTTAATTTTGGAGACTAAGTGCAGTGGTGACGCCCATGAACCTTTCGATGGTCTGATGATTCCCTTTTCCAACAGCCTTGAAAATTCCTCTTGGGAAGCTTTCAGTTTAGCAGGGGCTAGTGGTCGCTTCTTGAGTGCAAAAGGTTGTCCTACTGTGACGATATAGTGCATTTTGTTGGAGACCCGTAGCTCTGACTTGCTGAGATCGAAAAGCGACTTGTGTTCTCGAAGAGCTGCTGATATCTCTACTGAATGATGCACTGGGGTTGGCTGAATGACCTGTAACTCCAAACGCTCGGAGGCAAGTGTCCAAAAACTTTGCTCAAGTCCGGTGGAGAGGTCGATGATCTTTTGATTGGCAAGATCAACAATGAGCCAAAATTTCAAAAGGAAATCAAGGCCTATTATGTTGTGTGAGACCTTGGCGACAATGAAGTTGTGAGTAAATTCACGCCGTAAACCTATGTTGAGTGTGCGATACCTGCTGCCATATGTAGGTATAGGCTGCCCTGTAGCTGTTGCGAGTAGAACGCCTAGCGACATCTCGGCCATTGGATCACCTTTGAGAACTGAGACTGCTGCACCTGTGTCTATAATGAATTCTTCGCCAGTTCTGAAATCCAGAAGATGCAGATGTTTGTTGGGCTGTTTGTCCGGGTCATGCAAACAAGTAGGCTGGTGATTGCGACTGACATTGCCAGTTTGACTGTATATGTGGCATATTCTACGTGGACGAAAAGAGTCAATAGGAAAGTCAGGTTGTAAGTAATTGCTTTCTTGTGGCGTCGTTGATGCCGTTGATGCACAAAAAGTACGGTCTTCTACTTTCTGCGCCATACGTTTCCCGAACTTGATGCTCCACTGCGCCTGTTTTCTGTGGTCTTTCAGTTCAATTATGGAAATTGGCATTCTTCCGAACGGCAGAGACGGATTTGACATAAATAAAAAACTTCTGGTGATTATAGCACCAGTTCTTAGGGGCATATCTATTAAAAGATTGCGGGGATCTAGATCGCCGCCTACTGTTATAATGTGTTTTGAGCGTAAAAATTGGTCGAGCATTCACCTGATTTAGCTCGGATTTCCCTATGGCCAATCCTTCTAGAACTTTAGCCATGTTCGCTATTGTCTTCTCTAAAGAGGAGATCCTATCATCCTGCAGAGAAGGACAAAAGTATGACGAAATAAACTTAGGTTTTAAAACCCTAAATTCTTACTCGCATCTCTCAGATAATTTGTCTATTGAGAGAGTGTTGGGGTCCTCTCTGGCGAACAATTTTAGTGACTGAGGAAAACCGTTGATAAAAACAACCTTAGCCTCATGATCAGAAATTTTGGTTATATATCAACGTTTCCGTAATTCTTTTAAAATCTCAATGGGACCAAGGTTTGGCATGTCTAACTGCGTATATTTATATATTATCTGCTCAGTTTAAGTAGGAACAAGCAACGATTCTACTTCATTTTGGAGGACCAAAATGGGATTGGGTAGTTTCTTAATTGTTTTAATCTTCAGACAAATCCGTCGCTGCAATTCTGATAGTATTTTTGCGAAAACCTTTGAGAGATTTTGATGAAAGTCATATTCTGGAAACGGGGAGAAAGCGGAGTCTACGCGCATAAAGAATAGTTCGCTATCTCCATCCCAAATAGGAACATCGATATATAACATTAGACCTGACATTCTAACAATCTTACGAGATCTTAAAAGCATAAATTTATAAGTAAGATGAAATTTATTGAAAAACGTGAAATAAAAAGCTTACCAAAAACTGCTTCCACAGTTGAACTTGACGAAATCAAAATCTGCTTTCACAGTTGAAACGTACGTAATGAGCACAGAACGCAGATGAACTTAGTTCTTTCACAAAATCACAAGTCCCATTTGAGCACTTTCGCGCATTCAATAATGTGCTTTCACGAAAACAAAAATAGTATTCTGCGTCCGCATTCCAATTTGGCAAACGAGATCACGAAGGTGTGCAGTTTTGTATGTAGGAGAAAAATTTTGAATAAAACACCCTCCCGAAAAAAAAATTCCCCAAAAAATTGCCCACAACCAGGGTAAAATGTGGCATATGCTAACGTCAATTTACTGTACCCCCAAAAAATGAAAAAGAAACACAGTCGATTGTATTTGTGCCAAAAGTTTTTTGATTTGATAATAAGTCTAAAATGTAATGTTCTCAGTATCTTGGCGCAGTCGCCAATTTGATCAAGTAAATGCCGTTCGAGGTTATGAAGTCATCTTCAACATCCTGCTACATCCATCTGCCAACGATCACCTACGAGGTAACATAATATTCAGAACAAGGCTGTTTGCACTTCAAGATATTCGCCTCAGCTTACGGTAATCAGCTGTTGCGTTTGTGGCAATAACCACCTTTAAGACAAATAATGAACAAAGAGTCTTATCTAAGGCAGACATTATTTCAACAGAAATTCCTCGCAGAAGCGCCCGTATAAGAATGAAGCAGTCATCCCAATGATAAAAGCAGACTTCGAGCGGAAGTGAACATAAATTAATTAATATTTGTAAATTTGTTTTATTAAACCGATGCTCGTCATGCGAGCAAAATTTTATATATAATTGAGTAAAAATAAAGCATATGTCATACATTTAAAATGGCTTCTGATTGGTTAGAAACACTGATTCAAGGACTGACGTCTCAAATGAATAATTTAACTGCAGAATTAGGCATATCCGTGTACATGGCCCATCAAAAGTTTGTGGACACAACAATGGCGACCGCACCGAAGAGGAATCAGGAGGAAATATGCCGGCGTTTTCAGCCGAATCGACGAGTTATTTCAGCCTATGCTGGCACCACTAGATGTGGAAAGAATATATTAGAAGAACCTATTGTGCGTGTGGCTGTCCAGGAATTAGTGGATCGGTCAGTAGCAGTCCTATTGGAATTACTGGTTGACCTCGCGTATAAAGAGTACAAAAGATGAAGTGTTCTCAGAATTATACAGCCTTAAACCATTACTGGGAGAGATGACCCTGGATACCATGGTTCTCAAAGCTAACTGAGTCTTTACCCGGGTTGCAACCACATGAGGCCATCATGTTCATGCTGCTGGATCCTGCCAGATACGGTGCGATATCCAGCGCCTAGGAAAGCCTGGAAGAGAGACTTCAAGCTCTTCAAAGTTCAGCCATGATGGCAAACAAAGTGGCAGCTGCAACTCTACGCATGGATCCAGTTACAAAATCTGGCAGGAGCGACATACCGTACTGGAATTCTTCGCGGCATAATAATCAATTCCGCGACGGAAGGCAGCAGCCAGTGGCCTGGAAGCAAAGTAAATATATAAGGACACCAGCTTCGACGAATACGGCATATAAGCGTCAGCAAAACCAAAATACTGCTCCTAGAGAACGGCTAGTTCAGTGGGGAAACAGGGTTCACAATCTCACAAATAAAGGTGGGCGAGATCAGGGCACAAATATTAATCCTTCGGAGGCTCCGAGGGGTAGATCGAGTGAAGACCAGCAGAACAGACAAAAAAGTGTTCCGAACCAGGTGACCTTTGAAGAAAAGGAAGTGTGGGAAACATTGCCAAATGTAAGGATTTTTATTAAAGTTAAATTTTTAGAACTCTTCAACGGAAAGCCAGTTATAATGCAATTGGATACTGGAGCTGATGTTTCGGTATTACCACTGACTTGGCCATTGAAAAACGTAAAACCTACGAGAGCAAGTTTATATCAGGCATCGGGCACATCGATGGTGGTTGCGGGCGAGTGGGACACGAAATTGTTAATAAATAAAAATATCTACTATATGTCTTTTGTTGTTGCGAATACGCAAACGTCCTTATTGGGACTTTATTTCATTAGAAAATGGATTAAGACGATAGATTGTCAAAATAAGCATCTATGCATATCAAGGCCTGAAAGAATAAATTCAATAAAGTCTATATGTACCCTTAAGATGCAGGAGGAGACCAGTTGTCTGCCTGGGCGCTAAAAGAATCTTCGAACCCAATAAAACATTATATTCCATTTGCCTGATTGCAGCGAACGTCCAGGACCGACGGTCGACCAGTTTAAGCTATAGCTGGAACTAAATGGAGGTTACGAAGCACCAAAAGTATATGGTGCTCCTCCGAAGAAATTAGCAGCAGCGACTCGAGGAACCCAAGAAATGATAGAAGCCGTTGTTCTTGAACCGTCATCATCTGTTTTTCTAGCTCCGATGGTTTACGTTACGGAAAGAGATGGTTCGCTCCGACTGGCGGCTGATTTCCGGCAATTAAACTCAGTGACTAAACCTGACCCATATCCAATGCCGGCTCTGCGTGATCTGTTCTTACAGCTAGCGGGAGGCAAATTGTTTGCCGTGCTTGATCTTAAACAGGGATTTTGGCAAATAGGCGTGCGGCCCGAAGACCGATGGAAGTTAGCGGTACAAGTACCCCAAGGTCATTTCCAATTCACCCGGGTACCATTTGGCCTTAAAAACGCACCAAAAGTGTTCCAAAGAATGATGGACTCGTTCGTGTCTGACTTAACTTGTACAACAGCTTACGTAGACGATGTTATTATATGGGCCAATACTGAACACGAATTACGTGTGAGGCTGCAGAAGATGTTGGCCAAAGCTGTAGAATGGCGATTACACTTTAATCCAGAAAAGGTTCAGATAGGTCAAGAAGTGCGGTTCTTGGGGCACTTAGTCTCAGCGGAAGGATGCATGCCGTTAGATTCGAATGTACAACCTATCAGGGATTATCCGGTGCCTACTACTAGAAAACAATTGCGCCGGTTTATTGGTATGGTGAATTTCTATAGACCATACCTCGCAGGGATGGCGGTTACGCAACAACCCTTATCTCAGTTAACTAGTGCCAAGATACCGTTTCGTTGGACGGAGGAGGCTCAACAAGCGTTTGTGCTATGCAAGCAGAAATTAATAGAGGCAACTATTTTGACTTTCCCGGTAGGTAATATGTCATTTGTTACAGACGCGTCAGATATTGGGATAGGAGCAGTGTTACAAGCTGACGGACGTCCTGCGCAATATATAAGTCGCACACTCACTAAGGCGGAACAGAACTATACAGTCACAGAAAAAGAATTACTTGCCGTACAATGGGCGCTACGGAAGTTTAGATATTTTGTCATCGGGGGACACGTGGACGTCTTTACCGACCACAAAGCGCTAGTGCATTGGAGATCACTATGTATTGAGAAGAAACGTGTACATCGAGCCATTGAAGAGCTGGAAGAATAAGATGTATCAATTCATCATAGAGCAGGAGTCGAGAATGCGGCAGATGATGCGCTCAGTAGAATTTCCGCTGTACGGGTTTCGCCACTTATTAAAGTCTCTGAAGAACAAGGAAAAGATGCCACGTGTGAGGAAATAGTCAATCATTTAAAAAACGGCACAGTGGTGTCCGTAACATATAAAACGTTGAGCCTACAGAAAGGCCTGTTGATGCGAAAAGAAGGACAAACAGTTCAATGGTTTGTGCCAGAATCAATAAGAACAGAATTAATGGACTTTGGCATGAAACGTTGTGACATCCCGGCGCTGGGCGGCTCATTGAGACATTGCAGTCACGATTGTATTGGCCTGGCATGTCCAAAGAAATTCATAGCTATTGTCAACAGTGCACTACATGCCAACGTTGTAAACCACAAAAACGAGAAAATGTCACTCCGATTGCTTTCAATGCCACTGCACGGAACGAGTTTCTGCATATCGACCTGGTAGGTCAACTTCCGGTAGCTCGCGGACTTCGAGCGGAAGTGAACATAAATTAATTAATATTTGTAAATTTGTTTTATTAAATCGATGCTCGTTATGCGAGCAAAATTCTATATATCATTGAGTAAAAATAAAGCTTATGTCGTATATTTAAAATGGCTTCTGATGGATTAGAAACGTTGATCCAAGGACTGACTTCTCAAATGAATAATTTAACCGCAGTATTAGGTATAGTTAAGTCTCGTCTGGACGATACGCAGATAATAAACACAGTCGACATCCGAGTACATGGCCCATCCAATATAGGTGGACACAACAGCGTTCTTATTCCAATTCGATCACGAGACTTCCGACATCAAAGAATTAGAAATAAATGTAGAAAAATTAAGAAATTCTAACCTTTTTCGGGAAATTCCTTCCCGCCTATTCAACAAACCTGGCATGCGCGCTTTTCTCTGTTGATTCTCATTTGCCATCTTGTTTCTCGTTTCAGTTTCACAAATTTTGATC